>JAQFYC010005130.1:0-15193 GCA_034694165.1 Tomocerus mixtus
GAATTTTGGTTACTTACCACAAACTATCCCTGCGTCGTTTAGGGGTACTTTGGAATCAAAAGCAATAATAGTTTTTTAAAAAAAAATAAAAAACTAATGGAAAACTGAGGAATAATGAGCTCTTATATGAAGTGGGCAAGTGTGCGATCATAATCGCACCATAGGCGATAATTATCGCACACCATAGGTATAGTGCGATTATGATCGCACACTTGCCCACTTCATATAAGAGGGTGCGTGATAAAAATCGCACAGTTGCGCAACTATGATTGGCAGTTAGCTTGCCTAAGTGCGGGTTAAGATAATGTCTAGAAGTTAATGATACCTATGCATCGATCCATATAATGTTTTGTAAAAACTTTCAAGAAAAATGTTACTTGTTACTAATAATGTTACTTTTTCCTTTTAGAGACAATCCGTCATTGACAACCTTTCCATGCAAAGCAAGAAAAAGCAATTTATTTTTTCGCCAATTTCAATGAAATATAATACGCAATGTTAATATATGTGGTATAAGATGAGATAAATTGCTAACTAAGAATTTTCTTATGAGTGTCTCGTAAGATTGTCTCATTATAGCGCATACTTTGGATTTCAAATAATTAGGTACTATGTACATTCATGCTATTTAACGCTGTTTTGGCTTTGAGATGTCGAGAGAGACACGCATAAATCGACATGCTTATTTAACTATGGTACATGTACATATATTCTAAGCGTTAAACCAAACACTGTTTCGTTGTCTTAATTTTTATTGGTTATATTTAGATCCTAAATCCACAAGAACTTCTGCCGAAAAAACCCAACAAGAGCCTTATCCATACATAGCCGTCCTAAGTAGTATAGTTCATGTAAAAATCACAGTAAATCTTTTGCATAATTGACAAAAACTTGCTTCCCAGTAAACATTATTACAAAAATTAAACATTCAGAGTGAGTTGCTTTCAATAGTTATTAAAAATGCGAATGCTTATATGCAGATTATCCCATATTTAACATTTAATTGATTCCGTACGTGAAAGAATAAACAGTAAGCAGTCATGCATATAGATATCGAGAAAGGGGTTGCGTGCCACCTTATCCGCAAAAAACAGTCTTCACTTTCCATATAAGTGTTTCTTCTGTGAGTAGTTAACTATTAAGCCTACCTAAATCATGAATTTTTTAAAGTCAGTTCAAGTTTAGCTCTAGCGGTGCCATATCGGTTGCTTTATTATTTACTGACTATGAGTTTTGTGGATTCCTCTAGTCCTTACATAAGTAATAAGTACATACATGCATCAATTCTTAATCGAATTATTTTGGATTACCTCACCATTTTTATTCTTAGCAACTATAGACAAATATGTTTAACCTTGTCTTCAAATCGTTCATGGCGCTCTGATACTTTTTTATATCTTCTTCTCTAATGTTTTTCAATTCGTAATCTCCTTCCCTTTTCAAACTTTTCGACAAACGTTTTTCGCCATCCAGGTGTTGCCGAAGATTTGTAGCGTGTTTCTCTAACCGCTGGTTCACCAATTTCAATGATCTTGCCTCATGTTCCAAATGTTGATTTGTCATTCGTAATAAACGAAGTTCTTCGTCTCCCATTGCCGAACCAAACAGCCTCCCAAATCCAAAACAGTCCCAATTAATTCGTTCCTAAAAAAGTTAAGAAAATTATACATTTAGAGTTTTAATTTCAAACCTTTGCAAGGAAGAGTGTAACTTTAAATATTAATTGTTATTCGTAAATATCAGTAACGTAGTAGTAGCACGAAACACAACATGCTATTAATGGAAACTTAAAAGCGTAGTATTTTTAATGTGTTAATTATTACATAATGACCATGTGTTGTAGCCTGAGGGCTATTTTATGGGACACAATAAACTATTTATTACATAATGACTTGTAATGTTATTACATTACATATAACCTAATATATTGGGAAATTGTCTGGATATAAATAAATTAAAGTTCAGCTATCATAATTGTAAAACTAAACGAACTTTTCCAAATTATCTCCAAGTATATATTCATCCCTTTAAGTTTATGTTTTTTATTATAGGAAGCTACTTAGTATAAATAGTAAAATAAGTTGCTATCTCAGGCCACACGTCCATTCTTGGGAAAATATCTCAGGTGAGAAAATATAGAAAGTATTGACATTAATGGACAGAAAGCAAAATAAATAGTTATTTGTATAAATGAAGTAGACACTGATATTCTAATTTAGAAGATAGGGAAAGATTACGAGAACCAAAAATTCTGGCCTTGAATTGTATTCAACCCAAGTTGGTCACTTGACCAGTAAACCACCGTGCCACTGAATATTTTGTTGGCATTTTAGGAGGATAAGTGTACAAGGAAAGATTTCCCCTTGGAAAGGTGAGGGGCACAGGAGGAGGGCCTACAGCTAGCTCCCTATATCAATACCAAAAATGTATAGGTGAATTTCGATTTAACTTTAAAACATAGAGCAAACATTAACATAAAATAGTATATGCATAATTATCGTCAATTTGTTAGTTTCCATATGGTATCTCAACAGGACCATAAAATAAGCACTACTAAATCATGTCAGAAGATATCTACAAATGCAGATCAACGAGACGATGTACATATTCTTCACGTAGCAAATAGGGCAATCGATAGTGTATGTAAAACATGAATTTAAATATTGGATTAGCAATTAGAATGACTCTTAAATTCTTTTCGATGTTTTTGACACTGAGCGTACCGCCTAACATAAGAAACTATTACAAAACCTCGGGTCCACTGTACTTAATCGAGCATTAATGTCATTCTTGTGTTGTCTGTCATTCTAGATTAATAAACTTTGCCTTACCTTATACCTATATACAGTACTAGTACTAGCCCAGTTTGTGCGCTGGCAATTAATTGGAATTAGTCGTGTCTCAAAATATAGGTTATTCTAATGGCATTAGATTGGAAAGACATAATATAATAGTTTGGGACTTATCATTTGCATCTAAATCTACTTACGTTATGAATGGCATAGTATTATTCAAATAATGTATTGCATGGCGTAGGGATAAGTAATGGCACACTAAATTGCTACATAAATAAATTAATACTATCCTCAATCTCAGCACGCCAAGTGCCAAGTGACAAAGTTACTGTTAGCTACACAGAAGCAGACTGTATAGCTAAATTATGCCGTTGCATTGCCTTCTGTGGATTAAATTAAGATGAGATTGCGACGGACAATCAAAAAATCTTTGTCTTACCATAGATACACGGGACATACCATAACTCGTATTACACTTTTTCCGCTTCAGGACATTTCGCTATTTAAATAAGAACCTATATATACGTATATTGTGTAAATTTATTCCTTTGCGACTTCAAATACGACATTAGTTTATTTTGACGTCTAAATAAAATGCACTGCTGCAATGTCACGTCCACACTTTTCAGTACAGAGACAAAAACTGGATTAAATTGTAGTCATTTTGTTACCTTCACTCACAAAGGTGGGCGAAGCCGCCCACCTTAACTTATATGTGTCGTATTAAATTGTAATCTGAATAAAACTTACTTCCATTGTAATGTAGAAATATTAATAACTAATAACCAAAAGTCTGAAGAGAAGAATCCAATTGAATACCTATCTAAAATGTATGGTAATGTTTCTACGTTTTCCTAGAAGCAGCCGCTGGCCTTTATAAACCTTTCTTCGTATGCGTAACCTACTTATAATATTTCATATGAAAATCGTTTAGTGGAGTAGAATAAATACACAATAGTAGAACTGATAAACTAGTGAGCAGAATTCATGATAGCTTAAAGCTCAAATCTACATAAATAATATGGAGTTAAATTAGATAATTCATTGGTAAATGAATAAAATAAATGTGACAGACTGGCAGATGAATGGTTAGCACTGGACACATTGTATAAAGAAGTGTGAAATTAAATTACGGTTGCTGAATGTATGTAATTGAACAGCGATATTCACAAAACGGTGTTTAATGTTGTTACTGAGCAAAAGAGGAATATATTTGTTTGTAGCAGATTCATAAAAGTGGACCACATTACGTAAGATGTTTCTTTCTGTAAGGTTTTTGCTCTTTTCTGTGTCTCTTTGCATCCTTATCTAATTGTAATGTAAGTTCTGTTTTGGAAGTCGGGCCAATCTAAAACCGTTAGAAAGAGAGATTCTATAGGATGGAATACAATGTAACCAAAGTCAAACATTGCCAATTTAGTAAGATGGTTGACTGAGTTCTTGTGCCAGGGATTAGAATACCAAACTAATCTTTTTCATATGTACCATTCGGCTTACTTATGTACATAGAATAGAAAGAGATGAAGATGAACTATGTATCTGATGTATCCATAATCTATATACTTAAACTGCGCCGTATGTAATGTAAATACATAGACTATACATAAAGCATAACATCCACATATGTAGATACTTTCTTGGGATTCGTACCTCAAATATAGTGGGTTCCCATTGTGTTGCACTTTTTGTACTTCGAAAGCGACATGTTTGCAAATGTGATGCGACAATAATAGCCCTTTAGTACTACTACCGCTTTGGCACCCTCGTCACTCAGTCAGTCACAGACAGAACAGAAAAACTACAAAAACTTGACGTCAGACTTCCAATAAGAATTTAAATCATTTGACAGAACACTTTCACTATAGTCATTGTAACTCGAGTTGTCATCTTTTAATCACATAATACGCACCAGTAGACCCAATAGCCTCTTCTCAAATCCTACTCATTGTGTAAATCATGAAAAGCGCCTACTTATTCTTGGTAAAAAATATATTAAAAGTTTCCCAATACAATATGAAATAGTTTATTTGAAAATGTTATTACATTTATATATGGACATTCTATACAATCAATACTAAGCATATACTACATATTAGTTGCCAACATGAAGGCATTTAGATTTAAGATAGGCTTCCATTTAATTCGACAATGTAGTTCAGGAAAATAACAATTAAAACTTGGGAATTGACAATCGCCAAAAATTATCAAGAATACTTAATGTAAACAATGTTCTTTGTGGCGCAATTAGTACAAAATGTGCATATAAATTACAATAATAATCATTTTTCGAACTAAATTGCTTAATAATCGATTTAAATCAATCAATAAATTTTTAATTAATCTATATTAATAATCGATTTATATATTGTCGTTTTCGCTTGTTTTATAAATTTGTTTTATTGACATTTTAGCCCGCCCGAGTGTGCGAGGCTGGCTTATGTAATTGCAATGCAAATAAAAACATACGCCTTTGAGATATTGAGAATAAAATTGTTAGATAGCAGTTTAAATTGAATCACCATACAATATTATACTAATATCATGCTAGTATAATGTATTATGCAAACAAGTTAGTCGTAATCATTATCCACACATCTGCCCTCAGACGCCAAAAACAATCCTAGCTACAAATTAGTAAAAAGTAGAAATGTGTATCTTTAAATGTAATATAAAACATATGCGACACGAAAAATAATGTTTCTGTACCGGAATTTTAATTACCGTCTTTCCGAAATAAATACCTGACTAATTAGTGCCAATATTTTCTGACAGCTAAACCATAAAAATGTGTTGATACATATCTATTTTCAATTATAAAACTGGATGCCGATATTACAGTTTACTGCATTGTATCCTAAATTATGATTCATTTATCACACTGTCGTTTGTTTTTATAAAAGAACCAGAACAGGTATATAGTTTTGGTTGGGAAAATTCTAACAATAATGATTTGCAAAGATATGAAGACATAAGTGAAAAAATTAGAGTCAAAGTTAAAGAAATCTAAATGATAGTTGTCAATTCTTGGAAATATTGTTTGGTGAGCACAATGCAAAGTCTAAAATCATTCAGTGAGACAGCTTATTATGATAATGAAACGAACATTTTGGCAAAAATATAAGTTTGTGAGTTTAATCACCCTTCCAGGAAATATTTCTATATATAGGTACTTAAGCATTAATTAATTATGTGCCTGTAATTTTGAAGTTATGAAAAGAAATGCAATACAGACGTATGTAATAATGAAAGAAACTCATTAGCGAAGTAATAGACGAAAAATGAGGATACAGAAACTGACTTCTTTCGACCTATGTAAAACAAAATTTAGTTTTTACAAGAGATTTTAACGATGCAATGTTTGTGATACTTGAAAGTTATAATGCCTAAAGACTAATAAAGTATTAATTTCATAAGGAAAGTTTGTCAATGAAACAGAAAGCTATGGAACGTTTGAAAAAGTGAAGTTTTAGGAAAGAGCTCCAATGAAATCTAACCTGATACGTTGTTGATAGGCCAACAATTTATTTGGAGGATCTGTTTGCAGCACAACGTGATTAAAGAAGTGTTTCTTCGCTCGATTTCGTTCTCGTTCGTTAAAAATTGAAATTACAAGGACATAACTAATTACGGGTAGGAGAGATAATGAAGTTCTTAATACTAGGAACTAGAGAGGAGGATGTGATTCTATGGAACACGGGTAAAAAACTTGGTAACTTAACTAACTACCTACTTAATTCACAAATGAAACATATCTGCGTAGTGATGTTGTGCAAAAATCATTTAGCTACCTACCTAACCTACCAGTTCGCAGAGCCTAACCTAATTTCTGTATATAACCGAATACACCCATTCTCCGTAGCCACAATACAGCACATGCAGAAAAGGGAACTGACTTGACTGCTGTGAATAATCTTTGCCAATTTCTAATTTTAAACAAGCGTGTTTCATCTATATAGGAAGAAACTATATAGGTAATATCCACATGGTGGGTATTTTTACACCAATGCGTCTTCTACGTAGTTAATATGATCTTTGAACACGATACATAGTATTCACAGTTAACCGCTTGCTACTGGCGCAAAATTGTCTGTGATTTCTCTCCGCTTAATTAATTATGGAATTTTGATATTTACCATTTACCAATACTGGTATATACACCAGACTCCCATCTGTCCGAAAGTTTTCATTGATTTTTACAAGATTAAGCTTCTTTGCCTTTCACAAATTCAGCTTCATTGGAGACAATACTTACTTATTAGAAGAATTTGATGGCGTCTAAACGGAATACAGTGTAGATACCCAATTAAGATGATGTACCAAAAATGTTTCCATCTGCAATATTAAACTAACTACAAATAGTTAAAAGTGAAAAGTAGTAGCGTTAATTATGTTTAGTATAGGTAGGACAGGACAAGTAGGAGGTACGACTTGCTACATGTGCTATGTGCTACTTCAAAATTCAAAATATGCGTTTCAGCTTGCAAAAAAGGGACTTTTAATGGAAAACATGCGGAGAAGAGACTTGCACTTCCAACTGAAATCACTATAATCTGAGTGAGTGCGGAATTCTTTTCCTCTCAATCCCATAGGAATTTTAATTCTCTTATGTTACTGCCTATTTCCTGTGTAATGATTTCAACACGATTCAGTGACTATGAAGTTGATATCTTCGTCAAAGTTGAAATACTGTTTTTTTAAGTAAAAATAAGACCATTGAAAGTTGGAAACAGTCAGATACCTATTTTTTCAATTAAGAGCAAATTATGTTACAATAATATCCATTTCGTTGGTAAATATAATTGTAACTTCACTAAGCGTATGCCTAACAAATATTTTTGGATTATTCCTGAGCACTTCAATTTGTATTTGGGAAATCCGTCAGGTATCATTCAGGTATTGAATCTGGAGTCTTGCGCCATCAAATCGGATGAAAAGTAATGTTTAATTAGTGCGTTTACCGAATTTTGTCTAAACACCATTTATTTTTTATATTTTTTTACGGAAAAGATACTCTTCTTAAACTCCATTCCGTAGCTTATTTTTAGTTTTTATTAGTCATTCTTACATCAAGAACCATTGTGTGTTATGTCTCAGTTTTTAATATATATAAAACAAGTTTTTATGAAAAGCGAATTATTTGTTAACTTTACAAAGTTGGTGATACTTTGAAACGGTTATTATCAATTGCAGTAGGTAGTTCCGAAAATATAGTAGAATGGTAGCAAAATGCTTAAAATATTATTAAAATTAAGGCTACTATCTACATAATAGGTAGGATACTCATTGAATGTTATCACAGGTATAGAAAGCTATGAAATCAGGAAAAGCAACAGGATAATAACTAGATAGTAGATAGTTTAGTAGATGGGTTTCGGGTAACGCTGACGCGAGGATGAGACTAATAATTAAAGTTCAATCGTTAATGATTTAGGTTGAGACTTGAGACAGAAATGGCATTACGATAATCGCAAAACTGAGGCCGTAATATAAATGGACGGACAATATTTTCCCAATAATAGTAAAGCTGGCTCCTTTCTGAACGCAAGGAGTTCATTGTGCTCCATCTGTGACAAAATGGAGACTCTCAAAAAATGTTGAAACTCCCGCGGATATCACACTTCTAGATCAAGCTTCTGTTTATCTTTTTCTTTCGGTCTTTCACTTCAATACACTCAAGTCAACTCTGATATCTATTCATCTCTAAATTCCTTTATTGTTTAGATTGAGTCGAGTAGGTCGCTGAGTTGATATTTTATAATTAGCATTCCGGAAATTATTTTACCCGTTTAATTAGTGCATTAATATTTCTTCATTCCTGTGTTAGTTCAAATAGCTACTTGTGAACAGTGACAACTTTCAGCTAAACTAACAATTCGGGACGATGATGTCTTGACCTAAAACTGCTACAACTGACAAAGGAATTTAGAAGATTCCTTCTCTCTCTGGATTAAATTAGGATAAGGTAAACATTACAACATAATGAATTAAGTTAACTATTCTTATAGTAATTGCATTCAACTGTCAACCGCAAATATCATTTGCAATTAGTGATTAGTGTCACTGTCATGCTAAAAATGGCACAAGTTGACTAGCAGCAACAGCAAGTAGAATATAGCGTGTGTCCATGACAAAGCTTGTGCAAAATATTTTGCCAACTTGATATTTCAAAAAGCTGGATTAACTCAAACTTTAGTGGTCGAACCGATTGCAAGACCATATCACAAAAAATACATTTGCAAAATATTTTCGAATAAATTGTATAACTGCCAGAAAAAAATAGGAAAACTTAGTTCAATTAAGTTTTTGCTACTCTATATAATATTTGCGCTGTTATTTTTTACTTGTGAATATCTTTTTTGTGATGGCTCGACGGAGAAGAATTGGAGTTGATTGATGGGCTTACTTAGAAGAATATCCTTGTTTTACAATCTAGCATAATATGAATTGATGGTAGATTGCTTTTATGTATTTACAGTGAATCTCATCAATTAAAATGCTTAATATTCACATACGTAAACAAAAGCTGTGTTACGGACAAATATTGCTCATGTAACGATAATGGCTGTAAATGGAGTTGTCTATGGTGTCCATGGCCCACAGTCGTCCAAAAAGCAGCAAATGAAAAGCTTAACCGCAAGAGAGAAGAAACTGATATCGTCGGTGGACATCAATGGCTCTAATGACAGGTTTGACTGATAAATATTTTTTATTTAATTTTTTAGGTTCATGCAGATTACGGAAATAGATTAAAAGTAGGTTTTTGTCATTGTATACATTTAATTTAATAAATATTTCCTCAGGAAAAAAGAAAATTCGAATGGGTGGCCGTCAGATATGGACTCAGAGTGGCGAAATACTCCTTCTGATATGATCAATCTCAAGCAGAGCATCAATTTTGAGTGCAGTAATTCCATTCCCATCAACTTTTCGGAAGCTTGGTCATTTTTCCAAACATGTGACATGACGGATTTTATGGTAAACATACAAACAAACATAATTGTATTTGATTCAAATTGATCTAGCGATCTCTATGCTACTATTCGTGAAATCTAAAATATATTGTTAACCCCAAGTAATTCGTCCGTACTCTACATGGTGCTATAAATCATTTAATGTTAGCAACGCAATGTAGCTATTACTAGTGTGTTATAGCTAACCAATTCACCCAATTACTTTCCCTCGCCAAAATATTGTACAACATAAGTTAGATTCCCATCCTGATATCCTGTTAGTCAATCCCTCTTTGAATTGCTGTCTTTTGTTTGCTATATGAAGTTGTTTTTACGTATTTCATTATATAATTTACACAGCAACGCTTTGACCATAATCCACCAATTGGCAAGATACGAAGGAAGTTACGAGGACTTGTTGGCAACCCACCTTTACGACAGTCCTTAATGTCTGAGAGAGACCTCATTTTATCAATCGCTTCATGTAAGTTTTCGTCTTCACTCCTTTTAATAAAATAGATGAGTATTCTAGCTGAGATGTAAGACTTATTTAACGCAGGTCCAATGAGTGATTCAATTGTTCACCGTCGTATTCTTCAAAGTATATACGTTTTCATTACAAAGAAACCTTCCTGCACAAGATATGGAACACATTGGGAAGAAGTCGGTTTCCAGGTTCGTTTTAAATTATATATTAAATATGGGAAACCGTAACTAACATTTAACTGTGACGTAAATATTTCATGATTCTTTATTGAAACAGGGACAAGATCCTGCAAGTGACCTTAGAGGAGTGGGCATGTTTGGAGCTTTACAGATGTTATACTTAAGTTCTGCTCAGGAGACGAAAGAGACTTTAGCCCCGGAAGTCTATGAACTATCAAGGCATCCTATTCATCAGTTTCCTTTGGCCGTTCTCAGTCTTAATGTTACCAGAATGGCATTGGACGCATTCAGAGACGGTATTCTCAACAGGTTCGTGCTGCGATTTACTATTGTAAAAGCTAATCAATACACATTGTTGCGTTTCGGCCAAATATCATAGTTTTATGTATGAAAAACCATGATCTAGTCTAGATCTAGCTAACTAAAGTAAATACAACAATGCTAAAATGTGATGGTCGTATTTTTTCAGATTTTGCAATAAAGAAGGTGGAGCTATTCCTGTTGTGAATGAATTTTATCTGGCCATCTTGTTCCGAATATTCAAAAAGTGGAAAGATAAGGCAATGACCATTCACGATTCTTGCTACTTGCTGAAAGGTTTGTGAATCACGCTTCTATTAACAATAGTATTTGACCATGTAGAAGGTATAAGTTGATTAAATATACTATTAGTGTTATTGACATAAGCATTAGTGCCCAGTTTTTTGCAATTTTGATACCACCTATAAAATAACATCTCTGCATGCTACATATTTATATATTGTCAGCTTAGTATCAATATGTAATTTGAAAACAAATTATTTTGATTTACAGCTGTGGAAAAATATTGCCGGGCTCATCCTAAGAAAACATTTAACAGATTGAAGGACTATCTCAACATGAACGATCGTGGAGACGAGAGAAAAGGGCGCTTCAGAAAATCAAACAAAAAGCACAATGGATCTGAAGAGGCAAATCTATCTTGGCTAGATCTGACGAAACCTTCGTTGGAGGTATTCATTTGATAAGAATGAAAATGTTACTTACAGTAGGTTCATTCAGCTTACTTTAATTCTTCGTAAATTGACTAAGTAAGGTCAACGTACAAATTAGGTTTTTATATAAATGTTAGTTAAATATGACTATGAGATCTCAAGTCCTTTTAATTTTTAGTACATGACATACATAGGAATGTATATTTTGTTTTATGTATTAGGTATACTCTTCAACATGTATTTACTTTTTCCTAGATAGGAATATATAGAAAACAAGTAAGTAGGAGTGTTGTAATAGTTTTATTTTTAGCTACCCTCTATCAAAGGGCAAAACTTGTGCTAATAATCAGCACCAAGAAAAGTTTTTCCATCGCTAGCTAGTTATTACTCATAATAACGAAATAAAATTATATCAGAACTTCGGTTACTAATTGATAACTATAACTAAACTAAAAAATAGAATATAAATATATTGTAGTCTACTTAATTAGTTAGTTAGTATATTACAGAACCGGTAATATGTAGCAGACGTAAGAAATAATTATATTAAGATTGTCACTCTTCCTATTCAGTGTATATGAATGCATTTGTGAATCACAATGCACTGCCCACACCAAGTTGTGATGTCTTGTGATATACATTTCAAGATGCTCAGAAAGAACAAATGCAATCAATCTCTTTAAATGTTCAATGTACCAGTAAACGCTTGGCTTATTGTTAGTTACAAACTGAATAATTTAAGGTCTAACGCAACGTTAGTTAAATAGCTTACACAAATGAAACTTGAGTTGCTGTTAATTTTAAAATATATTCCTCTATGTTCTATTATTTACACTATACTATGTGAACTTAGCGGACCTTAGCCATTTAACTTAATGCAACGAATTGCGCAATGCAAGTAGATAATATTGTACGAATCTCGTGTTTTATCTTGGCGTTAAATCTCATTTTTAATCTTCAAACTAATAGAAAGGTTTTATACCTTGCATATCGGAACAGCAATGTATTTGATATTTTACTATAAAATTATAAAAAATAGTAGTGATTAGGAAATTCTTTGTCCCTGACGATGAAAATTCGGATTCCATTAAAATTGCGTAGTGCAGCAATTATACAGTGCTAAATTGAATGTCAGTTATCGGCCCAACCAAACTGGGAAGATTGCTTAAATGTAAAAAATACCTGCTTACATTCACATTCCATGTCACTATTGATTTTTTAGTTTCTACTATTTAATTAGTTTTTTAATGGTTGTGTACAAATACAATAAATGCAAAAAAGAAATGAATGAATTTATAATTATCTATGACTTATTAAATAGTTTGTAGTTACATAGGGTCCAGTAGGGATGAGTTATTTCTCAGTAAATTGTTAAGTAGGAGCTACAGAACAGCAAATCTAATGTATTAGATTACTTGCTGCGGAATTTTTTTCAATCATTGTCTTCTTCTTTGGTTATGTACCATTTTAAAAAAGTTACCTTAAATCTTTTGAGGATATAAGTCTAGAAGGCCTTATTTTTGCCACATCCAAACCACATTCATCGCAATCTCAATTATGCGCAAATAGGGCACTGACTAAGGCAGGCTTAAAACAATGCTCATGTATTTTCAAAATACAAAGGCTTAGCATTCGGATTAATTTGAAAATGTAGCCAAAAGCCCATGCATTAACATAAAAATGACTGTCGTGTCAGGTGTAGCTCCACCTTAAACAATTAAAATAACGAGTCCAATTAGTAAACTAGATTAGATTTTGTATTTATATTTTATGCTATATTGAAAATCATACATTGAATTGTTTATAATACTGAATCTCATTTACAATACTATATTGTTAATTTTATGCTTTGTTTGTGACGCTTACTGATGTAGTATAAATAAATTAAATATATATTATATCTTATAAATATGTGTAATACATTATACAACATACCAATTTTATGTTAGAGTATAGCAGGCAGACTACTTATTTTACAAATTTGGATTATTTCGAGAATTCATTTGTAGACTGGCACCAACGAACACCTGTCTCTCTACTGATATCAAAGATATGTAACATTTACGTAATAATGTGACTGAATCATTAATTATTCAGCTCTAAAAGATGCAAACGATGCACAAATGTAGCTACTTAGTGCTGACAACAATTTAATTTAGCGATAGAAATTAATAATAATAATAATAAATGAGAAAATTTTTAAACTGTACAATTTAATAGTACCCAAACTGTCTCAAATGTACCACACTTCAACTAAAAGCTCAAAATGAAAATTATTTAAACTAATCATATTATATAAATAAAAATTGGAATTAAGAAGTGTATTGTAACTTTGATATTTAATTCACGTACTTGTCACAAAGTAACCAATTCTTTTATAAATAATCAATCTGTATAGACTCAATTACGATTTTAAAAAAGTACATTTTTGCCCACACGTAATATTGTTACATTTTAGAAGCACAGAGAATATTTACATTTTTTTTGTTTAAAATCTATCACTTACGACCATAAAAATCATTTTTATTTCCACCTGTAAACATTTGTAAAGGTAAAGGTTGTATTTATTTGTATGAAAGCCAAAGACTTTTTAGCTGAGACCAATAAAAACTGTTTAATTTTTTCTCAACGATTTGTTTTTAATACTTAGTAATCTAATGCTTTCGATTCTTGTATGTAATAAATATATTTCAATTTTTCGTTTTCCATCCGGTTAGGTATAAAAACTCCAGCATCATAGTAATGTGTGTACTGTATGTAGTGACATTTTGCTGAGCGCAATGACTATTAGGCTTTCATGAACCATCAAACTATATTACTTTTATTACTAATTATAATCATCAAAAAAACCTTAATAAATGAATGTATGAATCTGATGGTATTCATGATTCATATTGTACTGTGCTAAGATGCTGCGACTTAAAGAAGACATCTCGCAAAGAAGTAATTATTTCTTTACAAAAAATATTTGAGTCCGGCAACAACCGTTTAAATTAATTATTTGGGTTTATCTTAATTTAATTGGCTGCTTTTCTTTTGTTTTACTTGCTCGTCATAACATTTTCACCTTGCCTAGGCTGAATAATAAAATAAACTATGCAAAGAACTAAAAATCATGAAGCGGGTGGTATATTGTAATTGTAATTAAAGAAATTCTATGACACAGAGCTTTATTTGCTAGGTTTAATATTTATCGATGATGATTGCCACGATATACAGCTACTTAAAATAATTACCGGGCACCAAAATATACCATAATAATAGTTATACCGTAAATACCGTTATACATACATACATGCCGAAAGAAAACCAACTGTAACTTTATATATAGCCATTACATTACTTGTCGTCAGCATAACTGGAGCCGAGCTGAACGCTCTTTTCTTTTCATGACAGGGACCAATAAGGAATGGCGACATTAAAGTGCTTTACCAGCAGCAGAAGAGCAAAGATCTTATCTATTCATTGACCCCATTAGTTTGTTGTTCATGGAGTGCATGCATAATCATTAGTTATTATAAGGAGTGAGCTGGCTGGACTGTACTAGAGAGAGGATTAAACGTAAAAGATAAAAAGTGAATTAACGACTATTATGAATTAATTAATGCTTGTTTGTCTTGGCTTGGCATTCACAGATTAATAAGTTGCAGCTTCTGAGAGTTCCTTGAAAAACAGGAAGATTATTTGCAGTGCAGACTACATACAAGTACAAGTATGTATATGATATAATAATTAAGGACCCCGGATTCGCTGTCCTGGCTTGGCTGGGAATCGACAAATCTCCATCTGTTGGTGAGATTTGATAACT
>JAQFYC010005131.1:0-15191 GCA_034694165.1 Tomocerus mixtus
TATGTCATACTTTGTCACATTTTGCTGAACCCCCCTCCCCCCTAAACTGCTGACGTGTTTAATGGACGGTCCCTTACCTTCAGATATTGTGGCCGAACGTCGAACTCGTGAACACTGTCTGGAGACATAAAGCTGAGTGAATTAATATTAGTATACATACATTGAAAATAGATGCAATTGATATACCTAATATTTATTAGCGGTTATAAGTTATAGATATATTAGTACATTAGTACATACTTTCTACTTACAGGGCGGATGCATTAAATGCGCTGAAATGTATGCATTTAATATCTTTTGAATTTTAGTGTAGCATAACAAAATCTTCTTTTGTAGTAAACTAATTAAGAATACCTTTTCAGTATATTATTGCAATCAATTAAATGACAACCAAAAACTCACGAATCAGAATTGGAAATATTTATTATATTACTGTATGTGTATACATATATAGTGTATAGTAACACCCACCTTAATTAAAATAGATTTTGGTGGGAGAAGAATGAATTTCCTCATCACTTTTGCTATTGCATTTTCCTACATTCCTTGGAAGAATTGTGGAGTGTTAGGAAAATCTTTATCGACAGATGAATCTAGTTTCAACAATTCGATCTCCGATTCCATGGATAAATTCCGAGATCCCGATCTAGTAGAGAGAAAGCCTGTACAATTTGGCCCATTGCCATATAAGGACCTCCAACTGTTTGCACCAAAAACGCATGAAAATAATGAAAATAATTTTGACGGAATAAATTTTGGAACTACTGGATATGACAATTCTCGGGACGATAGCGAAATCTCAAATTATTTGCAAGACCAAGACTTCAACGATAAATGGAACTCAAAGACTTCATCACCTAACGAACTGAATGCATTAAATTCAAACTCGGAACTGACAAATGAGTAACTTTATCTTTTAAGATATTTAATTTTTATCTTGGATAATATCTCAAACATATTCAATATTATTATAAAATTGTATTTCCTTACTTATTCTTATCCTTATAAATCCGAATTAAGTAATTATACAGGTCACTTAAATATATGTCTACAGTTAGTAATCTAAAGGAATGTTACAATTTTGTGGTACAAAAGTTTACATTATTTTGTGATATATTTTTTTAGGAAATATTACGACACAGGTTCAGGTGGCTCCTATTATCAATCTTATGACAGTGGATACAGCGCTCACTTTTTTATATGGCCTGTCATTGTTCTTATACTGATGTGTATAAGATGCTGCCTCTATTGCCACAGAAGACAGGCACTGGCACAGAGACAACCCTACAACAGTAAGTTACAATAATTGCATTGATATTTATTACAATAGCCAAATGTGGGGACGTTGCTAAAATAACGATTTTTTTGCAATCTTTGTCCATTCACTGTATTTTTCAGCAAAATATTATGTAGATCTAGAAAACTAAATTTATACTGAGCTTAAAGTATTAAAAACTATGTTACAAGTTTTTGGTATGTTTTATTTTCATTGTGAAAAAGCTTTCGTTATGAAGTAGCGATATTTCTTAATACATTGTATTTGTTATTTATAGTACTTATCGTTGAGACTCGGCAAGTGGCAAGAACAGTTGCACCAATAACAGAGCCAACCCTTCCTCCGTTTAGACATGGGCAATCCAATTCTGCAGTGGAAATAAACGAAGAAGCGGAACGACAGCAAACTGATTTTGGTAATTTATTTTAATTTGCTGAATGAATAAATGTATTACTATTAGGCTTTCTTTTAGTTAACATTTAATCACAACCTAAATAATAAGTTTTAAAATGAAATATCTCATTTAAAAAATATTTATTAATTACCGTAATTTTTCATATAATTGACAAATTAGAGGTATTAAAGAATTTAGTTTGTAAACTGAACCTCTGAGAACTTGCTCATAAAATATAAAATAATGCTTCGTATGTACATAAATAATTAAACAAAAGCATTCTTTCATGTGCTTAGATTCAGAACCGCCTCCGCGTTATGACAGCCTCATTCACGAAGATCCAAGACTGGAATCTGCACTTCCAAAAGATGCAGAACACAATACTTAATCATTTCATTTCTTATTTCTGAACAATGCATGAAATATCTGAATATCTCTATGTAAATGTTACCCTGCCCTGTAATCAAAATAAAACCACCACTACATTACATTGCAATTAATATTCGCTACGTATTGCTAATTTTCAGGGATATGAGTTTTTTAATCAAAATGTATTTAATCATAGACAAAACAATTGCAAATTATAGTCGAATTAGCTACCAAGTTATATTTTCTAATCATTAATAACATTTCCAAAATGATATGTCAATTATTTACTATGAAATTATTATCTTAAAATGCGGTTTGTTCAAGTTCAACCACTCTGTTTGAAAATGTCATAACTTTTAAAATGAATTTTGAAAGTATTTCTACGAAAAATATCAACACTGATGCTAACATAAGGTAGCCACAAACATAAAAAATGGAAATTAAATTCGAATCAAAAATGCTATTCGGATTTTTGTGGTCACTCATTCGTAAAATTTCCTTGTATTGAGCCCTAACTTGGCTTTCCTTTTCTAGTTTTCCCCATCTTTCGTATACGTGATACAGACCAGTTGCGATAAGATTTTGCAGCCTAAAATAAAAAATATTTTGGCTTGCAAAAGTTGAAATTCCTACAAAATCCTGCTGAGAGTCCCAATCTTCCTTTACTTGAACGAATTTGTTTTCGTCAAAAAAATATTTTTTATAATAACTGAGTTTGCTTTTAAAATCGCAGTAGGCTCTCTTCGTACAACTTTTTAAGAAATTTAAGCTTCTCTGAAAATACTTTTTCCTGTTTACTTCCAGCGAACATCTTCGTCCAGGTTCGCCCAATAGGAACGGGATTGGTATATCCTTTTTATAAGCTTCCAGAATTGAATAGTCATTTTCAGTCGTAGTGTTTTTTACTACACTGATTTGTGGTGCCAAAAACCAAGTCCACTCCGTCCTGTAATTTCCAACAATATTCCATCTTGAAAGGATTTTTGTGGTATTAGTAGTGAGTTTCAAGTATTTGCTTCCAGTAGGAATATATCCACAGGAGTCTTTGTCTCCACTTTTATTTTCCTTGATATTGTTCCCAAAAAAATAGTCCTCAGTCACTAAAAATGTACTATTTACGGATGTTTCCGCCCCAGCCACAAAGAAATATTTCATTACACCCGTCCATTTGTTTAAATAACGGTCTGTAGCATCTGTTGGTCCTATAATTGTGAAATCTTCAAGATCTTTGAAAGAATCAAAGTTATTTTGCAATTTTACTGGCAGGGTCATTTGAGAAACTATCATCCCTTTATAAAGATTGCTTAGAACTAATCCAAAAACAAACCAAATCCCTAAAGTACAATACAAAAATAGGTTTCCAATGGTTTGCCTCTTATTCCTGAATACCAAAGTTTGTTCCATTAGTGCCCCGTAAAAAAGGAAGTTATTTGAAATAATTGACTCCATAACCGAATTTTTTCGAACAAGTATAATTTCGTATGATGACACTGTTACTACAAGACAGGTAGTTAGTACAGACAAAAATAACCAGCAAGTGTCATCAAATGGGCCAAGGTAAATCATCAAAGCTATTTTACTTTTAACTCCCGAACAGGTAATAAAATTTATGCTATCCGATCCAACAGGAATAAGTATTACATTTGGGGAAATAGGAGAGCTTACGAAATTAATATAATAATTGCCTTCCGTACTATAAAGTAAGTTTAGTTTGAAATTTTCCAGAAGAAAATATTTTACAAAGTCTAGCACAGTCAACGAGCTTTTATGAAAAGATGAGAAGGGAGACAACAGTAAACTTTTGTTGAAATAATCTGAATCCTTCCCTGCGGGGTATATAGGGGTTGAATTATAATATGTATTAATACAGTATTTTGCATAAGGAATGCGTCTGCCACTGCGATACTGATCCAATTCGTTACGCAATCGTTGGAGCATATTTTTCGTCAATTCATAAAATGTTTCATTATTGATTATGGGAACGAATTGACAATTTGTCAAGCACTTAGGACAATATAAATACCCTTCTGTTAGTTTAGGAATAGTTATATGGTTGCTAGTATTCTCAACGAATGAATCTTCAAAAGGAAAATTAAGGTAGACGTTTTTCTCACTAAAGAGCCAACGTTTGGGTTTGTGTGGAGTAATAAATATTTTGTAGCTGTAAGTATCCAAACAAGCTTCCGACTGATATCCTAGCTTCCGGCAACCCAGGGGAAAGTTGGATTCGCTAACATTAAAAATAATGGCAACCAGGGTGGATGGAAAGATGAATTTTCGACTATTGCTAACCAAATTCACATTTGTACCGTGTAAAAGCACAATGGGCGATGAACTGCCATCTGGAAATTCAATTAGGGGGACGTTTTCGTCGTAAGCTAACACGACTGAAGTGTTCATGAATGCTTCAAGTATTAAAGAGAGCTCGTGAACTTTGACATAATTGGGAATTGCCTTGGTGGTATTACTATCCACAAAAGCCACGACACGAAAAAACAACCCCAACACTATTAGAACAATTAACACAAGCTCCATTGAAAGGTTCTCTCAGGTTCTAATCGCAGGCCAAGATTTTGCACTCGAGGTTTTGAGAAATCTAATTGTCACACTGATATTGGCTTTTCTGAAATTAGAAAAACTAACGACCAGAGAAAATCAAGAAAAAGCGTATACTTACTAAACGGGAAGGACAAAATATAATTATATCTACAGTGTATTTGCCATGTCAAACTTCATGTGCATCTTGCGCCAAGCCGACTAAAAGGAATTGACATCCTATTCAATATTACAGTGTAATACAATGACTTTGATAAAATATTGTTAGTTTAATAGGAATGCTACCTGATGCAATTCTATGTCTAAACATTTTTTTCATTACTTTAAGTGATAAGTCATCATGCCCATATATATAGTTTTTTTAATTCCAAAGGTAAACTATCATACACAATGGCTGCATTTTACCATTTTATTAATAATATTTGAGCACAATAACGATTACACAAAAGAGCAATCCAGTTTTATGATCAACATAAAACTTTGAATAAATGTTCTAACTTATTAGTTTTGTTAAGTTAATAAATGTGTAGATAACATACATAACTATAGGAAAAGACTACAAATAAGTACAAAAACGCAGTACATTTTCATAAAATACTGTGTATTAAGATCTTATTTTCATTCACATATCACATTATTAAGTGATCTATAGTTGCTGTCTTGCTTTGGAAAGCATTCTAGTTTTGCACTGAATGGATTACAATGAGCAGGCAATTGCAATTACAATTAATACTAATACCATAAGAAACTCTTACAATTAGTGAACACTGGGTTTGACCTTGAGAATGGGTGTAGTATTTTGGGTGCGGCTATTGACATTTGCTCACTTGTCGATGATAATACAAGTTGCAATTTTTCTAGCTTTTTGAATTTATTGCTTCCACTTTCGCTAGTTCGTTCGCTATTTTCGCTAATTCTGTTTGCTGTTTATGGCATTCCTTAGATTTCATGATTTCAAATTCAGACTTGTGTTTACATTTAAGGTGATTTCTCATGGATGAGGTGGAAAGGCTCTTCTGTGTCCCTCGAGATACGACGCAGCCACACATTACACATTTAGATTTGCAGTAGTCTTCAGTGAGTTCAAAATATTCCCAAACGAAACTGCTTTTTCCTCGCGGTTTAGAAGGTTCTTAATTTTGTAAAAAAAAATCAATACATTATATTATCAAGAGTTCAAATATTATATTGTAGCGTATACATGCACACGCTACAATATCAGATATTTTAAGCAGAATAGTAGTGATGAACCGGGAGGTGAGCATTTTATCCACATCTTTACTCCGTCCCGTCCCGCCCCCAAACATGCCCCACACTGTCTCCGTCCCGCCTCCGTGGCACCCCAACAAAGTAAAACTTCCCTCCCGTTAATTTAGTCCCGGCTCCGTCTAACTCCGTGAAAAGTTTTTAAAACGCTTTGAAATAATTATTTACGTTTTTATTTGACCGATTTCACATTCTCATACAAATGCAATAAATTCAAACAAACAGACGAGATTTAGCTACATTTATTTATTAAAGTTAGTTAAAGTTAAACTACTATTTTTTTGGAATGGAGTAGTTTTGGTAACAATTGAGTAGGCGTAGCTTGCTGTTTTAAATCTTTTGGCTTCTTTTTACAGACATTATAGTGGCCCTGAACCGAATTGGTGCCAGTTTTACTATCATATTTGACAAGAATTTTACAGTGTTTACAGGAAAGGAAATTTTGCTTGACTTTCTTATATATGACATTCTGGTAAGATTCCCAATACGCAGCTTTTCTCCAGTCATTGCTGGCGTCCGTTAATTGAATATCTTGAGTATTTGAATCTATCAAATCCTTTAGAGCAGATTTTTGCAGAAGGGCTTACGTATTTGCCGCAATTGTTTTTCTATTTACTGCTTGTGTTGCAGGCAATAAAAATGAATGATCAAATAAATTAGGAACGAGGACGATTGAAGGTTATGTCATGATGACCTGGCGAACACTACGGATTGGATGGGTACCATGGAGGTTTGAGCCATTTTAGGATAATTAAATGGGGAGGTCATTATAGATATCAAGAAACTAATAGATATCTTTAAAACATTGGGGACATTGATATAACCACCTCTCCCAATTTGTATGTTATTAATTTACTCCGTATAAGAATATGTGCAGTCATGTTTTTAACATATTGTGCCAGTGGTCAACGGAGAGTCGCGCATGTAATTGTAAAATGATAATGTAAGTGGAAGGGGTAACGGATTTTCCCTGTTTTCTAGTTTTTCTGGCTGGCGTGACTGTAACCTCTTTTTCACATATTTTTTATTTTTAACTTTTAATTGGTAAATCAACTATAACTACTGCATTTTGCAAGCATGAACACTGAATTTTTCCCAGGGACTTTCCATTGTACTTGTGCATGTCAGTTTGTGAGTCTCGGGGTTAAGCTCCGATTTGTATTTCGTTTATGCTAAGTTGGAGCTGGATACAAAAATCTAAAACATTTATGTCGCAAAATATTTTATTATACATTGTGAGAAGGGATAATATTAATATATTTTAATTATTGGGGACTTCCGCCTCCAAAATCCCGCTGGAAGCTCGAATCAATTGACTCATCAATAACAGTATCTCAGCGCACAACGAGGTAATGGGATGGGAATATTACGTAATGGCAGATGTACAATGCAATGCCTGCACTGCACTGTAACTAGAGAGGTTAAATTTTAACCAGCAATCAAATCGAGTTTTGATTCCTCGGGTTCCTACGGCTAAGCCGGAAGTCTAACAGTGCTGTCTACAAGTTTTGAGGACCTGGGCGAATACATAGTATACATCAGAGGCGTGGGATCATATGACATGAGCGTGACAATGTCAAATACTTTACTCTAAAAAATAAGCTTTACTATAACTTCTACTCAGTCATACTCCATTTAACTCGGGACCAATCCACGAAACGGAACTCCGCACTCCGTCCTGTCCAAAACTCTTGCGGAGTACACGGAGTCCCATTGCTCGGCTCTATGGATAATGAGGGTATGGTCATGTTATATAATACTACATTTTTGCTTACCATTTTGTTCAGGTGGATAGTCTGTAGATATCTATCAAAATCAAAAGACATTATTTATAGTTTCCTATCGTATGTATGTAATATATCGTAACCAATAAAATTATGTTTATTTTTTAAATTGCTGATACTTACCGGTGGTGTTGGCGATATAGTTATGTTACAATGAGAATTAGTATCCAAGTCGCAAGTTGTAATATTTGGGTTAACAATAAGATCACTTAGAAAATGGTCAATGGTTCCTCCTTTGTCAAAGTCCATGTATAGCTCTTCAACTACCTCCATCTCTTAAGAATGAAAAACATTTAATTAATTAGCAGTTACTTATAGTGAGCAATATTTTAACATTGGAAAGTAGACTACAGTCTAGTCTACTTTCTTAAAATATTGATGATCTAGCCACTAGACACACACTAGTATCAAAATGAGTATCTTCTTTCTTACTTGGTATTACAACAGTGCTAGAATTTCCACAATTATCTTCTTCAGGGGAATGCGCCATTGCATTTTCTTGACTGCTATCACCGAAACTGTTGCTACTAAAATCTTCTTGGCTATTCATATTCTCAACAGGAGAATTGATACGGGACCTTCCACACATTGAATATCCTGTTAAACATATATTTCATAAAATGAAATTAAAATAACAAATAATAATGTTGCATAGTACTATATATTTTTGAGGATGATTTTGTTGTAAACTGTAGTTATAAATTATAAATTACTGCTGAAACAGGTAACTTTGGTGCTACATACCTTTTCGTCTTTTAAGGGAAATTTCATTTACAGATTTTGAATGACCATAATTTTTGGTAATAGAACGCTTTCGTTCGGCAGGATGATTTATTTTCGACTGATCTTCAATGACATCATCAATTCGTTCTCGTTCTCTCTCTTCAAAAAGCTTCCCAATTTGGGAATAAAACACAGACGCCTTCAAAACTTCCCCTAATTAACAAAAATTAATATTGATAAATAATGAGAAAGAATGACATAACTCAATTTTAACATTATGGTATTCATTTTTCCAATTTTCCAAGTCTTTTCTAGTTTATTATACTAAACGCTTTTAGAATGAATAAATGTGGAAGAGAAGGACGTAAAAAAATTGAAGTATTACCGAATTCCTGTTTGATAAAATTTTCCAGAACAAAAACACGGCCTGTTAACCTGTATACAGTGTCCTTTAGCAGACCAATTTCAGTCTCTAAAAATTGCTGCCTCGTTTCAATCCCGGCTTCAAACTCAGCCATTATTCTTATACGGTATACGAATATATTATATTATTTAATATTTTATGAAATTATAAATTTTAATTCTCTTTAATAATGAGTATTGATAAATATGTGTACAATAAAATAATACAAATTGCCACAAACCACAAAAGCCAAACCACAAGCCACAAATTGCCACAAAAATACACGAAATCCGTAAATTCGAAAAGAGCGCTGCTGTCAAAGCTGTCAAAACCTTTGCATAGTCCACTCATCCACTCCAACCGTTAAATGAACTAAAACACATTGGTAAGGATTTTCCTGGAAGAGCATCTTTATATTTTAAACACTTTGAAAAATGAAACTATAATTTAATGAGTGTACTAATTTAATTAGTATTATCTATAAACAGACTAAAATAAAGGTAAGCTACTAAAACAATTAATATTAGGAAAACTAAAAACGTTATTATGGTCAATAAACAGCTTAAGTAATTAAATGAATGTCAATAATTATTGTTAAATGCATTAGCGTTTTAATAGCTCAATTTATTAACCAATATAATGAAGTAAACAATTTTTAATATAAATAAATTGAAAATATTGTAACATTGGTGTAATGCACGAACTAAGTTTGTTATATTATATATACGTTACGATTTCACCGGATTATTGCATTTGCAAATGATACCAAATATTTATTGATATGTGTGTTGTGTTCCCCGAAAGGGTACCCGTACGAAAATCCTATGTTTGTGAAATGGGCACTGTAAATGACATTAATCGGCAACTAAAATTCCTATCCTAGTGAAACTTATATTAGTTTAGAAATCTAGACTACAAAATTCACTATTTTTAACAATTTGTAAATAACAAATTAAACTAGAATTTGAACTTAGTGAGATGCAAGTGTGTGCATAGTTTACGGTGTAGAGCTTCAATACAAAATTCAAATATCTGTACTTGGTAAGTATTGCGTATTTTCGGACACCTGAAAGAATCGAGAAATAAAACATTTACAGTTTACAATACATACATATATATGCACACACTACACTTAGGTGCAAATGACAAATGGTCTAAATTAGCAATGAACTATGAACTAAAATGATAAATACCTTTTGGACTTGATTCAAGACGGGAGTTCCCTCGACAGTCTTATATGCCAACACATCAATATCCACTTCCCCTTTCTTCTTTGCAGCTCGTCTGGTGATGCATATATTACACTCTTTTATGTAGCTTGCCACAAGGTCGCGTGGAACACAATAGTACTCTTGCTGTAATTTCTTATGCGTAAAATCTCTGCCTAAGTGACCTAAGATTTCACAAATCATAAACAACGGTTATAAAATAACGGAAAACTGAAATTCCACCGTGTCAATCAAATGTGCATGACTGTGGATCGGGGTAAGGTAATTTTACAATTCAGTTTTACAATTACAGTAACAGTAACGTATTTCTAAGCAAAAATCTTACCTAGTTCTTCGTGGTGCATCTTCACCACATTAAAAAACTCTGTTTGCTTAAGAATTTTCTTTCCTGACATCCGACACAATAGTACATCTTCGCCGTCCTTTCCCCCAATCATAAACCGTTGTTGGATTCTTAATTTTCTTGTTTTACCTATACCGTTTAACTGTTGTCCCTTGGGGGCTTTCAAAACAGATATTAACTGTTCATATTTTGCATTACTAGGGAAAATGTCGTGGCATTTGAACTTTACCAAGAACTTTGTAAAATAGTGCGGGATGTCCTTTCTGAAATCTAGCATTCAATAAAGTATATCACATTAATATTCGCGAATTGCTGAAAAATATTTTCGTTCTATTATATAATAAAACCTTCGTCTGATTTTTCTGCAGCATCAGTGGGAAGATACGGTTTATCAATTTTTTTCTTTTCGACTTTCACTAGTTTCTCTAAATATCATAACATTGCAAATATTAGGTAAACGTAAATATTACGAACTTTTACTTTATTTACAGTCAACTGTCAGAAAATAATATGCAATGATTAAATGATGTTATCATAGAATATTGTACCATTCCAAAATGATGAATGCTGGGAAGTCTTTGAGCCGGGCTAAAAACAATTAAAATTTATAGCACTTGTCATTTGAAACGATTTCAGTCACTCGTGCAAATTTCAATCTATGCAATAATTAACGTATTATGTAAAAAAAAGTTCTGTAAATTGTACTTACTGCTGATTTTCTTGAAGTCTCTAGAGTATTATCACAATTGTTTTCATTTGTTAATTTGCTGTGCCTGATAAATTCATCTTCGTCCTGTTCATTATCAATATCGATATCAACGGCTTCATTCTCTTTCAAGTAAACAATAACAAGGCTATTAAAAACATGTAGAAATAAATAAGTAAACATACATAGTAAAAACTTAACAATCGGCTGGTACAATTTCATCGCATTCATCTGCACTTCCTGTTCCTTGCCAGTCGCCGTCATTTTCGAGATTGTCTTCCTCATTTTCGTCACTATCTTCTTGATAACTGATATTGCAAGCCGACCTATCCCGGAGCGATGGTCCGCTGCCATTTAATTTTTCAATATCTTCTTTATGAGATGCATTTTTTTCTGACGCAGATTCACCTCCAGCTAAACACAAAGATTCGAGCAGGTAATTTCCATACTTATACATATACAATATAATTGCTCTGTAAATTGTTCATGGATGGATACTTTTATATTTTTAATAATTAATCACATATGACATACGTTTATATCTTTTAAAATAATTTTGATAGTTTTTGCGTGAGCGAGTATTGTTGTGCTTTCGCTTTAATGTCTCATTTACTCTCGTCGTTCGTCTTCTATTCGAAACAGGAACTCCCTCTGATCTGTCCTCACGTTGAGAATATAAACACGACATTTCCAAAACTTGCCCTAAAATGATACAAATTACAATAAAATAATATAATGCAATGATAATGATAAACATTTTATGAAACTACAATACATCTGAAAAAGAGAAATATCCAAATTCAAAGTTGGCATTCAATTTCAACCGCTTCATTCATCAGTCACTGAGTTACATACTTTGTTAATTCGTAATATTATTAATTATTTTTTACCGAATTCCTTCTGGATGAAATTCTCCAGGATAAATACTCGCCCCGTCAACCGCCATACTGTGTCCTTAAGCAGACCAACTTCCGTCTCCAAAAACGTTTGTCGCGTTTCCATCCTCAGCGTCATTTTTATTATGATAATTATTAAAATACGATTACACAATTACTATTGACTATTGCACTACGACTATTATAGTGTTTATATTTATAGCCCACAACATTTTGTTAAAAAGACATGTTTATTATTCAGTATTGCTTCTATTTATTACCATTCTGCAGTATATTATTAATTGGAACTGACTAGCATTTATTCTGTAATTTTATTGAAGAGTGTATTTGAATCTGATTTGATTGAATTTACTGTTTTGTCAATACTGTACTGAAATCAGATTTGTGTTGTTGTGATGTGTATGTTGATAAAATGCAATTTATTTATATGTATTTAGAAAGCGCGCGATAGCGGAGACTGTTTAGGGGCATTTGACAGCATAATATGCACATTTGTGTAATATTTCATTAATTTTTTCCCAATTTTTCGCAAAATTTCATTTTAAGGCTTATTAAAATCTACCCAGGAACCAAAAATCTCGTTAGTAATTTATCTTAGTAAGTTTCAACCTTTATATTACATTTTAATATCGATTATTTCACAAGAGAACAACATCCATTCGAAAATGAAAATGTGGCATTATCCTATAGTATGGGTAGGAATTTGTAAACGTAATGTGAATTATAATACCTTATCATAACTTTTCAACTATACACCTTCATTTTAAAATATGTATACAACTTTAGGAATAGTACTCCATTCATGAATTTTTATAATCTTTATAATCAATTCTAAGCATAAAGAAGCAATCTTACATAGCATTTTTCACGCAAGGGAAATTATTTTAGAATATTAAGGAAAAAATATAAAATGCAAAAATGAGTAGGTATTATTACGTTTTTATTTTTATTATGAACCCGATTCAGATTTTCAGAGTACGACAAAAAGTAAAATTCCCCAAAAGTAAAAAATTTGTTGTTTCCAGTGTTATGAAATTACGATTAATCGTTTAAAATTCATCCAATATTTTGAAGCTCACAACAAGACTGCATAAAGTCATTTTGTGGCAATTGCATGCATGTCGTTTTATGCCCTTATTTGAATGCAAATGATTAGGATGCGAATTGGAATAACGGAACGAGACAGTGCAGTGGCATGCTAATAATGTACTATTATAATATTTACTTAAACAATAAAGCATTAAAGAGAGTCTTGCTTTCAATCAAGTTTTTAATAAACTAAGATTTACATATTGGGATGTTACAGTTTCAGTGCATAATATATAATAGTAAAGCATAGCTGTATAATTGGAGTGTCCATTTACAGCGTTTTTCTGCTCGGGAAATGATACCAATGAATATTTACATACTTATTTATGGAATTCTTCACAAACAATTTGTTTAAATTATATTTTAATGCGTCCCAGTGCCAGTCGATCGTTAAAAATGATATTTAGCTGTATTCGGCAACAACAGCAGTAAAGCCTTGCATACCCTGGACGTCACTTTGGCTTGTTCCAACTCCAAAGCCAACGTGTCTGACAGTGTCATTCCTCAGTGTAGCTTCGTCAACAGAATAGCCAACAATGTTACCTGGAACTGTGCTTCCAGTGTACCAGCATTTAATGGCGTATTCCAAATCTTTAGCTAAAGGACGCAATTCTCCTCGATAAGCCCACAAATTCTCCCTGTAGCCCGTGTTTGAAGGGGCAATAGTATTTGCGTCTGCTAATCTCTCTGCATGAGCGTGGGCAACTTTGCTCAGCTAAGGAAAATAAGTTCCAAAAAAAAATTGTGGAAAAACTTTGTAGAAATAATTAGGACTAATAGCATTCCGAATAAAAATGTGTACAATCAAACTAAAGATTAATTTATTTATTTGAAATAGTCTTTTAATATTTTAAATGTAATTAATCTTATAAATGAATTCACCTCAAAATCCAGTTCTAATGGTGATGCCCCAACGGATGCCCTGTACATGTTGTGCCATCTAAGAGCCACAACTCGAAAGCCACCCCCTTCTCCCCCAAACCCCGATACCAAAACGAATAATAAAAATTGTATACTGAATAAGATCAAAACTTTCATCTTTAGACAGATGAAATTACTTTTACAACTATTGTGATAAAACTTGGAAGCAGACAATTTCAAAATGCAAACCTTTTCTATAGCGAAATGCTGACAGACTACTAAAAGATGAATTTGTTATTATCTGTTTTAGGGTTATATTCAGCTCCTTGTCCTGTCAATATTGCTAATGGGATTCTAATGGGAAGATGCCATGTCCAGTATCCCCTAATACACAGAAAATTAATAATACTGTTGGCTAATGCTAATGACCTTCCATATTTTTTGATTCCTTGTTTTGTGTCCATGCGTCCAATATGTGATCATTTTCTATGACCATGTAATTTTCAAATAAATTCGAGCAGTGCTGCAGGAACAAGATTCTTGTCTTCGTCGCTTATTTCTGGATTTTGGATATAACGTATTTCTAACAGATGCTAAAGAGAGTTTTGAATAATTAGTAATTGGAAGGAACTTGAAATGAAAAAGATTCCAATCTATATATATTTGCATGCAACTAATGTCACATACTCCTCTGTTATACTGGTACCTTGCAGTACCAGTGTAATTTTCTCTGAAAAATAAGATACAGCGTTATCAAAACAAAACATGTCAACATAACTTATATGAGTATTTACATCAGCGAATACGTTTGGTCTTAGATAACAGATAGTGTTGTGGAATTCTACTAAAGAATGAAAATGTATCATGAAAAATAGGAATGGAAGCTCTATTTAGCTTAAATTAAACTTTAAAACTACGGTAAAAGATAATTAGAACTCAAAATAAAGCTCGTAAAGTCCAAGCCTTAGATTTAATTGCCAGACGACTTGAAAATAATATTAAGGCTACACTGTACTATGTTTTGGTATGTACCTATATATATTTATTTTAACAACAATGTTGAAAGTGGGTAGAATTGACAATAGGTAGTTACCGTATGTAAATAACCAGAGGGCTTATAAAATATGATGCCAAGTTTGCAATTAAATATAATTCATACTCACTTATTTTAATATCTGTTGGAAAATGCAGTGCAGTGGTATAACTGGTAAAAGATTAGCTTAGGGATCATCCATAAATGACGTCTGCGATTTTAGGCCATTTTTGGACCCCCCCTCCCCCCACCGTCTGCCATCG
>JAQFYC010005132.1:0-15183 GCA_034694165.1 Tomocerus mixtus
TTGTCGCCGGGCGAGTTGTCGCCGGGCGAATTGTCGCATCGGGCGAATTGTCGCCCGGGCGAATTGTCGTGGAATCCACTAGGGTATACCTTATTTCCTAATTGTTAAGTAACTTAGGTATGTCATTATAATCTTCATCCCTTTAAAACAAGTTATTTTTAGCATGAAATCCAATGCCATTGTGATAGCTACGACAAATAAAATCAAGATTATGAAATTCTAACTAAACTAACTGAACATTCATAATTATGTAGATGTATGTTGATATTGTGACGAGAAATATTATACTTTCTGCCCTTAATTAGTACCACAATCATTAATTTATCGCCTATATATATTTACATTATATAGGTAATGTATTTACGGGCTGCTTCTGTTTTTGTATTTTATTGTATTTACGTACGAAATCTATTTAAATGTCATTCCCAATTGTTTCCTTGTTCAACGAGTTACAAGGAAATGTCTACGTCTACACGTAAATAATAAATAATATTCGATTCAGCAATTACTTGGTCAAATTAACATTAAATAACATCATCTTTATAAATAGGAATCCACGCTTAGCATTATTATGCTGTAATAGGCAGTAACAGTAATAATATTTCCTTAAACTGCAATAACACCCAGTACTTCTGGGTATTATATTCGACCTTAAGTTGGACAATTACATATTACAATGAAATATTAGTATTGAAACTTGCAAGCTATCTATTTTTAGACACCCACCTACTACCTACACATATTACTATATCAAATTGGTGTTTATTTCGTCAGGTTCGTAAAAAATGTTTTTTCGCATTGAATAACTTATATTTGTTATCTACCTATGTGTATGTATACGTTAAATAGAAAACGAATTTGGATTTCTTTATGGTGAAGTTTTTCCTTATATTCCTGGTTGTGATTATGATATTACATAAGTATGCTATAAAGTTGCCGATATACATAAGTTAACTTTACACACTACACAGTACTAAATATGTATTAAGGAAGGAAAGTGCAAAGTCCAAATCGAATGCTACGTAAAGAAGCGTTACTTAAGGCTCAGTTCATTTCAGAGTCAGAAAGTGAGTTGCTTAAGAATAGTTGCTTGTTGATTCTTGGAGACGTACATACACATAACATACACGATAAACAACTCAGATAAATGCTAAGAGTCAAGTACAGATACAGAAATTGCTGCTGTACTTGCTGAGTTGCAGTACAGTGATGTAACTATAAGTATTACGTACATACATTACATTACACACAACACATCACAACTCCTACTACAGATACTTACTCTGCTAAGGATAAGTATAGCATCTAAAGACGATGAGATAGGCTTTAGGTACATAAATACATACATACAACTTGTTTGCACTAATACATTTTCTTTCTGCTCCTCCTTTTTTGCATCCAACACTATCTCACATATAAATGTGACTACATACAAATAGTAGGCCTATAAATATAAAAATCCCTACACTTTTTTCAAGTACCTAGTTATACGACATCATTCTATACATACTTGCACAAATTAGAATGGATAAAGAACACGACGAAAAGACATTCAGTTAGAAGTCAACTTCCAGTGAGACAAGTCATAGTTCCTACGTATTCTTGTCTGGATATCTGTTTCTTTTACGTATGTACAAATATACATACAGTTTACCTATAGCTATGTATAAGATATATGTATGTACTAATGTATACTTTAGAAGTATAGCAGCTTTCTGCCACAATATTTACGATAATAAATAGACAGAGAAACCCTAATCTTGCAATTGTTTGCACAAAGTAAACGAAACTCTATTTCTCATGGTCACATTGTGTCTACTTTGCTTACATTACAGCACAGACAGAATTATACACATTTTAAAAGTAGCTGAATACCTACTATATGTACATACGAACATTACGTATAGAAAATAATTGTTCAATTCCTTATATTTACTAAAGTATGTTTATGTAGCATCAAAAAATAAATATCATTAAAAATTACAGTTCTTAATATTCATTGTGTACGCATATATCAGTTAACATTAGGATAGGTAAGCTTTCAAAAGTATGTCACAGCAAAAACAAATATATTATCTTATAATGATTTGCATATTATAAGTCAATCAAACCCGTATTATATTATGGACCATGTTATTTATAAGCATTGAAAGGTAATTATGAGTTCAACACTAAATATATTGTGCCACACTTTCTGGCTCTGGGATTTATCTCCAAACTTCCGTTGTACATGGTTACCAGACGGATGTGGTTTGATTTGCTTGCGGTTTTATTTCCATTTAATTCTACTGAATTTTATCGATAAGAAAATAATGTACGTACATAGCATTCAAAAAATCTTGCTTAATAGTAAATGTTGATTCCTTTGTGTACTAAGTAATTTTGCAGACTACAAGACAATTATATTCTCTTGCTAAATGTAGCTAAAATTATCTATCGATTAAGGTATATAGTATTAGAAATGACTTAGTATTAAAATTTCGTGGTACAGATGAATTTGGTAGACCAGAAAAGGACTGAGGACAGAGGAAAGCAAATAGCAAACTAAAATTCAATGTCAAACCTGACTTGACGAAGGAAAAAATATTCCATTTATCTTCTAGTCTGCACTACATAGCGTCTGTATACTAGAAGTACAAAACTGATCTTGCTCACGATGTTAAGAATTACATTGTAAATTTCTGCACATGTAAGTAAGTGTATGTAATATGAATGGTTAGGCCAGAATATAATAGTTGCATAGATCTGCATCTGCTCTTTTGAATGATTCTTTGTACTATTATGGAAGTATGTTGATATGTATAGAACAGAAAAGCATGCAAATTATATCCATAAATAAATACATGAGTTTATGCATGCATGTCCCTAATTTATGTTGCTTATATGCTTACTGCTTTGTATGCACAAGATATATTAAACGTACAGACTAGTCTTGTGTACCATAGTCCATAAATGGAAAGGAGGCTGGCTAAAGCAAAAAATAAGCAAACTACATACATAACTGGATAATACTCGATTTGATGTAGTCAACACTTTAAAATAACATTTACTTGACTTGTCTTTATACTATTTACACAATAGTATTAAGTAATAGCTATATAAGTCCACACGAAAGTAATTTATAGGCCTACTAATAATACACAGGTACATCTTATATCTGCACATCATTATGTAAGGTTACTTTTAGCTCAGGTTAGTTTTTAAATGTTATGTATGGTGCATATAAGTAAAATAGGTATATCTACAGATATGCTCACTTAGGTAATAATTATTATTAGTTTTTGCATCACAACCATAGCGTAGCAATATAAAACACGAAACCTAGGCAAGGTACTATACTGTAGCTAATTCAATAACACAAAACTAAATTGCTCCAACTTGTAAATTAGCAATCTCTCACTCACTCCATTTATATTAGTAGACACGACACAGCATTTTATACGTATAGTGCATCCTAGACAGATTTTTTCGTACGTAACAAAACTGTCGAGCGTTTACAGTGTGAAAAATTGCTGTTTTCTTTTTATGCGTCATGAATTGCATAACAAATCTCACTGCATACCTTTAAAAATATCTGAAGCGGATGCAATAATTATAATAGTATACTACAAATACATATATAGTTATAAATCACAGTCTTGCATAGGAAGTACAAAGTTCAATTCGCAGGTATTCCCTTGTACGCAAATCTACCTTTATATCTTATCAGATTTCCTATAATATTTTTATAACTACAAATATATCTAACATTTCCATTGTCTACCTTTATAAATATTTTTGTTCTCTATAGATTTAACCGAAGAAATTTTAATTTTTTTGAGTATTCGAAAAATTGATCATTGGCTAATTTACATTTAAATACATTAAACCGGATATTATTATAATTATAGGTATTTCTAAAATTATAATGTCAGAAATACGCTTAGGTATCTGTAACAAAATTAAAACACTCACTTGAATTTGGATAAGTTTGCACAAACGTAAACTTATTGGCTAAAAATTGCACAGAAACTTAGTGGTTCACGTTCACTTTTCACAGATGCGAAAATAAGTAATTAATTACCTAGAATAGTTATTATCCTAGAGATGTATCACTTTTATGTATATTTAAATGTATTTCACGGACCTTCCTAGTATTTTCTCTTCAAGTCAACTCAGCATTCCAATTCTGTGAGATCGAAATTGTTCCCACAGAGGAAGAGCAAGAGATTTAAATAATACACTTATAATTCCATTCTAACTTAACTTGGTATTATAGAGGTGAATAAATTCGTTAGCGGATGCAGAGCGTGATTCTGTATTTGGATTGAATAAGGGAGCGTAATAAACGTGATTGATTATTCATCCTTCATGGCGAATTAAATAAAATTACTTTTGCAAAGAGTAGAAGAACTGAGGAAGAACCCAAACCAAACCACACGCGCTTCGCCTTCTATTAAAATATTATGCTAAGGCACTTAGTACTTTAGCTTTAGCTTTAAACTTTCAATCAATCTCTTTCCATTTATGAGTGCATTGACTGACTCCGTGTCCAAAAAGGAAGTTTGAACACAAATAACACCCACAGAATCATCATTTGCTTTTTCACACTCTATTTATAGTTAACCTCAGTGAAATGAAGTGAAGCGGAGCAAAAAATTGTGTTTGATCTTTGCAGAACTAATTCACGGTAAAAGTCTTCTGAAGAAAAAAACGATTCCCATTGCAATAACTACCTAAAATCTAAGTAATAAAATTAAAACACACTTCTACTGTACTTTCTACTTGAGATACTAATATTCGCACAATATTTCGCGAATAATAAATTCTCGCAATTGCAAGTCTTAATATGATATAAAGGTGGTTTATATATTTTCGACAGAAATAAATCGGCTGAACTGGATTCAGTAGCAGAATTGGGTTTATTATAACCCATAGGGACGAAGAGTTGTTGGTGACTGAGTGTAAGTGTGAGTGAGATGATACATAAGCCAAAGTTAAAAAGATGAGACGAGTTTAGCTCACGATGCTTGTACTGTGTGCATATGCATAGAACTGTTTTGGTAATATTTAAGTATAGAATAGAACAAGAATAACGTGACTTTGACTCTCACTCTCTTACTAACTCATTTCAAGTCCCTTCAATTCATAGATATACTTTTCTCAGGGAATATCATCCCCTTCTACTCTATCGAACCTAGTGTATAAATTAACATTAGGGTTTTACATTGAAGAACTCAGATCAGAATCGCGAGTATGCAAATGCTAAATGTAAATACATGCAGAATGGATATAGGGATACATATACAGTGTAGATACATATGTAGTATGCATGTAGTTTTATTTTATATTGCAATGCAAACGGTCGGACAAAAGCCCAAAGAGCAAACACAAAATAGAACGAGAATCTAACTCGTTTATCCACATACTCTCTACTGTTCTTGTGTGAATAAAAGTTTAGTGTGTATTTCTGTCTCTATATTACTACTACGTAGATGTTCATACAAAGAGTACAGAGTACAACTATAACAGTGTTGCTGTTCTGAAGCCAAGCAAAATCAAGTGTTCTGGTTCTTCGTATGTATTTATAAAGATACTATTACTATGCTCATATATTATGTCGTCGGATGCAATGCATCGGATTTAACTGAAGTTTAGTTCAGTTCACTTGAATGTGGTTTGGTTTAACTTTAACTTTTGCATTAACTTGTACTATAGGCTCCCTTCCTCTAGTACAAAGATAGACTCCCTCCTTATACTGTGTAGATAGTGGTGTGTAGTATTTATGTAAACTTTGCTTTGGTTCGCACGTAAATAGATATGAGTAGTATTTAGTAGGAGAATAAAGAGCAGAAGGGAAAGAGAGTAGTGCAGTCCCATGAAATGAAGATCTAAGTTGAGAGCGGAACAAGAATAAGAAGGAAAGACGAAGATTCTGTCGTTCGTGTCCTTCCAAAAATAACTCAATGGTTTCTATTTCTGAATTTCGTTAGTGTGATGTGATGCCATGCCATGTCATGTCATCCACACTACATATCCTATCCTTTTGCTATAACAGTCTCGTATTCTTTATACACATACAATTACTACATACATACTTACACATCTACACTTGGTATATATTTGTACTTAGCATCTCAATGTACTATTTACTTCGACCAAAAGAATATTCATATTGTACATTCACAATTTACAATATTTTCTTAGCACAATGCACAATCGAATTATAATCATCTTTAAACACAGCATACTTTAAGTACTCTTCTGCAATTCACGTATAATATTAGGTACTGTACTGTATAGTAGCAGTGTATATCTAAAACAGAATATTTAAGTAGAAGGGACAGAAATAGGTAGAAACCGAAAATACAGAAGTAAACCAGATACAGTAGTAAGTAAGCGAAGTAGCTTAACTGTATGTACACTGTATTCTGTATTGCATCCACTTAAGTGAGAGTGAGCGACTGTTTTGTTGATATCCTCCATCAAGCTATTTTTATTCGAATCTTTCCGACCCATCCATCTCCATCTTCAAAAAAACTGAACACAGACTTCGAAAGCATAAATACGCAATTAGACTCATACACGATTCTACACTATACAGTATTACTATATAAATATATCTTCTATGTATGTATCAACAATAACAAGCACTTCTATACGTGAACTGCGTCAAATTACCTAATGGTTCTGCAAATGCATGTAGCAATTAAAATCATATTATATGTATCAAAAATATTTAAAATACGGGCAATATTTAATGACGGAGAGACTTAATGTTTCTGGTTTCTTTTCGGATAAAAACTATCTTTTTCCTTTACAGAGCCCATTCATTGAATTTTATTGAAGAATTAGTATTGTGCATAGTACATAGTATGTACATAGTAATGTACAAAATGAATACAAAAATATTGGGAGCAGAATCTATTTTTATTTTAACATAATATTTATTGCATACAGCTTCTATAAAAGAATAAGATACGCTCCATCTCTTAGTAATTATGCAATAATCACTTCGTTTAGTTTACATGCATGAAATAACTCAATTGACAAAGGAACCCATACATTAATGCACGGACTACCCAAGTATTTAAACACAAGAACGAAAATTGAGCATAGCGTTTTTGTTAAAGTTTTGCACAAAGTAAATGGGGCACAGTAGTGCAAAACCATAGTTTAGATTGTTTTGTGTTCCAGTTAAAAGTGTAGGACGTAGGATGAATGATGTGATGATATTCTATGAGCGTATTACATCACCATATACTAGTCGAACAATCAACTCGTTGTTTCTAATAGTTAATATCATGTCACCCGAAGTGATTTCTCTTGCAGAGTATTAATGCGTTTCGCAGAAATCTTCAAAAGATGAGTCTCAACATATTTTACACGCTCCGTCTTCTTGGAAATGAAAGAGAAAACGCTCTAGGAATTCCTACAGCAGAAATTTGCGGATCTTGGTTTTAAAAATCCTAATAATCTCAATGGGGCAACAAAGATTAAAGCTCTATTCTCTTAAAACCTAGTCAAATCCTAAGAAATTAATTTATTAATACAAAATTCTACGTATTGCTATCCCTGTTGGATGAACTTTGCTAAAGGATCTAGATTCCAGATTAAAAACCCAGAAAAATATCCAAGCGTAACTTAAAATGGTCTTCCTAATTGCGTGGTACATAAGTATGTATTATATAAATAGAATTAATTTAACTATGTAAGTAAGCATTTAGTTTAGAAATAATTTCTCAATAAAAGCAACTCAAAGTCATTATTCTCCTTTAAATCAATCATCAACAGGGTTTACTACTGATTTCCCCAACTGACGACAACAACGTTTACCCGCTCATCATCGGGCTCTTTAAATTCCACAAGAAAGTACATATTACATTTAGTATACTATGTACATGGTGTAGTAAATAATGTCCGTGGTCTGATGGCGAGATAGGTACGTGTGTTTTATACTTAGATCTGTGTGTCTGTGTGTATCTGAGCTATTTCTGCAGTTCAAAACAGAACAGAGACCAGACCAGACCAGCATTAACATACTAACTACTAGCATAAGCATAACTATCTGACTTGCTACAACAGTTAAAGCAAAGGAAACCCAATTCTATTTTCATTTCTGAGTATTGTATCCCTCTCTCGCTAAAAATAATTCTAATGTACAGATAAGTGCTGAGATGGCAATAAATAGAAATTCGCCTGCCCTTATCTCTTCATCTATCTACAAACTTATTTGCACAATCCCATTCAAAAATAGTCTCCTATGCAGTATAATCTATATAACTATTGTGTACACTCTTTTGTCTTTACACTGCTAAATGGGTGTCGTAGATTGGAAACCCCATACGGCAGGAGGACCAATTTCACGCGTTATCTTGTTCTTGTAATAGTATGAGATTACTCGAATAGAAGTTCATTCTGCGATGTTTCTTTTGAGAAATATAATGGAAATGCTATTGAGAACCTAATAGATTAACTGTTTGCCTTGACTTTGACTATAAATGTGATTCGGCAAAATGTTTATTAGTTTTTTTAAAATCTTCTTTTACTATTGAATGAGAATTTTGTAAAATTATTTAGGAAAATACTTCTTAATTTCATCATTTAAGAGTTTTGCTTGACATTTTTATACAAAATATGTTTAGTACTTAGGAAAATATGTCCAACGTGGCATATGTGACTTTGTGCCTTGGACACATTGACTAAAATTACTGAAGAAAGAAATCCTTGCCATGTTTTCGCTGGTGGGGGTAACACTTATAGTAATCTTTGGCTTCCCTTCAATCTCTTATTGTATCTTTATGTCCCTGGAGTTGTTTGATGTGATAAAGTTATTGCTAGTATAGTAGCCAAATAATCACTAAAAATCTGAGGACACCTCAAACCAGCTTTTTTTCAAACGAATCCAAGCATCATACTTATTCTTTGCACTTAAAACTATATTTCTACTTAATGCAGTTGCAGATTACTTTTTAAAAACTAAATTAGAGTAAAATCCTTAGATTTAAGATCTTCGTATAGACATCAAACTAATTTATATTTCTAGAAGCTAATTTAAATCAAAAAATTGTGATGACAATTTCCACCAGTAGTTATGGTGTCCAAAAACTCAATCTCATATTGCCAATACATTTATTAGTATCAAGATCAGCAACACCTACATTGCACTTTCTAGAATACTATATTACGTAAGCTATGTGAAGATTATAATTGTGATTAAATATGCACATTACATTAGAATATTGTATTTTTATTAAAATCATAATGCATCAGTTAATAAGATCTTAGAATACTAACACACAAGGCAAATATATTTCATTGTGACAGGTGCGTGGTAGCAAAAGACTGCAAACAGAAGGCGACCAGGTAAACAACAACATAGCATCATAGAAAAAAAATATTGTAGTATTTCGAAAGATTATAATATAGTTCCACTTTGATCTAGTTTTGTTTACAAATACGAAATGTAAGTTGTAACAACGTAAACGTAAGCTAATAACCTAATAGTATACATAGTACAGTCTACTGGACATGAAAATGTAAGAAACTAGGAGAATGGCTTTTATTTGAACAGAAAAACAAGTTTCTCAAAAGCGACACACCAAGATGCAAAGATCTTTCTCCGTGTCACGAAATCGTAAACACGGTCAGCACATCGTAAGCGTACCTCACGTACTTTCGATATACCTACTTATTTGTTGTGCATTATATTTTGCGTATAAATTGAACGTTGAACGTAACATCACAAGAGTATGTCAGTAGGTATCCTACTTTCTACTGCTGTTGTTGTATCTATGATCTATGTATTTATATGACTATTGCATCTATATCTGTAGATAAAGTTGTGTACTGTACTGTACTGTATGTATATGATAAAAGCAAACAGGGAAGAATGTCTGCATTAGCGCTCGCAGCCAGAAAATCCGGAATACTCCGAATCTCTTACGGCGCAAATGCCCGTACTCTATTGTGTACTGTATGTGATGGACCAACATGTAAGCTGTGCTTATATGTACTACATTCTAATACTATTATCTTTGTACTTGTACTATATACTCCAAAAAGTAATACTAAATGCAGTACTTACTAAGAAGACAAAGTCAACTTAAACTGTTTTCTCCTTTGCCTTTACTCAGAACAGAAAAGAAAGGAGTTTACGTATAATGACATAAAGATAGCATAGCGAGGCAAGATTCCAAACACTGTATCCATTTTGTACTAACTACGTAAACGTACTGCATGTAAAGGAAGTATATAGATTCCCTTACAGAGATATAAAGCATTTGAAAATAAGATAATGGTCTTAAGGATTTTTATAGCGTGTTGTTTGTGCCTCTTACTCTTCACTTTCTATTGTATTGCGGCTACAGATAGTTACTACAATGGTAATTGTATTTGAAGATGTCTCTCTACAATTATATGCTTTCATTCTCTTACTTACTTACTTATGTACTTAGGTTGTGTATGTGTACTATACTACAAGGAATTCACGTTTTCTCCTTTCTCCTTGTATTCAGGCCAGTCTGTGTACTGAAAGTTTAGTAAATGTAAGTATAATACCAATGCAATGTTCCAATATCACGTTCTCCTTTGTCTACTGATGTATTTATGTAAATAGATAATGCACGTACGTATATCTAGTATATAATGTAAGGGTGTAAGTAGTTGTATATATAATCTATATATAGGTGAGTTACTTATAAGTATAGATTGATATTAGTATTGGTACAGTACACATTTCAGATAGGGTGTAGGTAGTAAAAGTATTTTATGGTCTTGTTCTGACTTTTTCTTGAGAAAAGTCTGTATGTGCACGTAGAAGCTGAACTTTCAGTCGAGTTGTATTTCTATTCCTATCCTAGATCCTAATTCCCAAATCCTACATCCTCCGTCCTACGTCCTACCGCATAGAAAAGAAGTATAGGAATAGGAACTCTAATGGTGAGTTACAACCAATATGCAGTATACTTAGGTGTAAGTAAATAAGAGATGTCTATAGACATTTTGTATCACACACTGACACAATAGGGAAAGAAGCTTTCTATCTATGTACTAGTACTAAAATAAATTCTTCACCTCCTACTATACTTTGCTCCTCCTTATGTGTTGTTTTGCACTGTTTTATCTTAGATATACAATATACACTTAAGGCTATAGTAGTACATACACTTACAGTACACTCTAAATTCTCATCCCCTTCTTTCTTTTCTATATTTTTCTTTTTTCAGCTTTCATCTACAGGAGTTACTCACTTTGCTCTCCTTCTTTTCCTTTGCCTTTGCTCTATCAGAAAGAACCTACAACCTACTCTGAAAAAACCAGGCCAAATATATATTTCACAAGAGCTCTATTTTTAGACAGCTCCTAACTTTTCTCTTTGATTCTCAAAAGTCAACTCGACTGGAGTAGATAATATGTGGGTGGTAGCTAAATTCAAACTACTCAACTTTACTCAACTCCACTAACAATCAAGCTAAAAGTCTATTACTTATGCATACACGTATACCTATACATTAGAAAATTGGGTATCACCATTAGCTATATAGTTTTATCCTGTACCCTGTACTATATTTGTTATACATATATACTAAATAAGAACTATTTGTAGGCATGCATAATTAGGTAATGTCTATCAACAAGACAAGGACGTTTGTAAATTCAATTCAACTTCAACTACGATGTGTGTCATGTCAACTATGAATCAGCTCTTCTTTTTATGTTATCCCAAAATTCAATCATTATTTAGCCAACGGTATGTAGTAACTGTACTCCCTTACTTTTCTAAAAATTTAAATTAGTAGTATATAATTTTAACTTGATTAAAATAAATACATCTGTAATGACATTGAGGGAGATTGCAGTTGGATCTGCAAATTATTAATAAATCAATTAAATTAAACGCAAAATATTAACAAATGGGCATCGAGATTAATAAATGTTTCACAATGAAAGAAAACAATTGTCATTCCATAAAAAATATTTCAATGACTGTTTGTTTACTAATTGTATTTTTACCGTACGAGCAAGCTTCGGATCGTGTTCTATATTATAGATTAACAGTGTAATATATTAATTAAAAGAAATAATGCTGCAAGAACATTTAATGTTAGATTCCTAAAAATAAATATTTCACTATCAGTAATTTAATTATCTTAAAGGGTTCTGCTCTTCTTTTTTCAGAAATCTGGTTCGTTTGCATTAGTTTTTGTCTTTGTCTTTGTGTTTGTATTATACTTCTGTCAAGCTAAGAATAGTTCTAAGGATTCCCTGCCTGCTTACAACTTACGTTGCGTTACAATGTTAGAATGGATCATTTCACATCAACATCACTTTTCATTTTTGGGCAACATAGGCATTGATACATAAATAGTTAGATACATTCTGCTTATACAGATAGTATTTGTAGTATAATATGTAGTACTAGAAGATCCTAACATTTCAGTGTGGCGTAGCGTGGGTAGTATGTATTCAAGCAAGAAACACAGTAGAGATGCTACACAGTCAAGATTAACATCCGGTTGTATTTCCATGTCCTCCTACTTCTCTCAAGCTTTGTAGGTAATAATAGCTCTGGTTTAGTGCTAAGCTAAGCGGATGTCACTCTCGCCTGGCATGGAAGTCCCACTTACTTTGAGTTTTTATTTTGTATCACTCACTGTGTGTTCCCGTATAAAAAGCATGAAAATCTAGAAATAGAAATCTATTCAGAAGATAGATAGGAGCAATCCCATTCTCATCGTCAGTCCAAGTCCAGCCAAACCAGACCAGAATAGAAATTCCTAGAAGACTCTTTACAATTCATTTTATTTGTTCGAAAGCTATTTTTGTAATGCCTATACAGATAGTACTAGGGATTTTCCTCATGTAGGGATTCTGCCTTTCTATCCATTAGTAATTGTGTTTAAGTAGGAGGCGAATGATTAATTAAAGAGAACTGAGAAATGTAGTTTATAATGCTGTTCTGTTGTAATAAGTATTGTAGTACGTAAATAGAAATGGCAATGAGAAATTATTAATCTTGTGTACATCTGTAGTAATAATATTATGATAGTAGTGATAGAATGGGAATAAGAGCAACTGCTTTCTCTTTCTTTCTTTCTTAGATTCTTTGAAGTTAGAGTTGATATTCTACGTAAAGAATTAAGTACATATTATGTTAGTTATCCCCCTTTTCATATTATTATGATTTGACCTTCTTCTTTTATTTATATTCCTTCCCACGCAATGCTTTTACTCCTTTAGGCACTCATATTAAATAAATACTATTTAATCCTGCGAAATTCCAAAGCAGGAGAAGCCAGGACCAAAAGTATATTTAGTCGCATACTTGTACCACCCCCAGGGGAATTCTTTCTTTGTGATACATTATTTCATTATTAGAAAGAAGTGGGTAACACATATCTTCTCCTATATAGGGACATAGTGTAGGCGGACTAACCGCGAGGGAGTATTGTAGAGATGTACAGAAACAGGTGAGCTAAATATAAATATTATGCATAAATGCTTTCAATATTTGCTTAGTCTCATTAGTATTCTTCTAAGAAATTTTTTTCTGTGGATGTTCCAACAGAGAATACCAACATTTACTTTTTGAGTTATATATGTACTATATATTATGATGTATATTATATTAATCAATAAAATAGAATGCATGAATACGTAGGTGGTTAAGCTTTTTGAAAAATATGTTACACAAAATGAGAAACTTACAAGATGACTCATTGTTTCTTGGTTGCTGTACATATTTCTTATATAGTATACAGTTACTGGTCTTTAGTTCTTATAAAACAAACTTTACTATCAGTATAATTGTTATCTTGTGGTTGACATGATTATAGAATTCGGATAAATATGAAGAAACAAAAATTTAATACATATTATTATAGTAAGTTAATGTATGTTTGTGTTATAAGCATTATTATGCTTAAAAGTTTGCTCTAGTAAAGCAAAATTGCTATCCCTCGCACTTTTGTATGTTCACTGCAATAGAAAATACAATGTGTGCAGTAAAGGATATTATAAGCTGACACTGCAATTGTTGAATTATAAAACAGAACAAAAAATCTAAAAATAAAAAAGCCACAGAAAAAATAAACACTATAAAGCATATTCATACATATGCTCACAATAGTACTGTATGTATAGTATACTCTTGGTATCTCACACTGTGTACTACTCTAGATTGTATAATATTCTACAGACAAAGATTCATAACATAGAACTACATAAATACAAATAGGAGTGAGCAAGGAAAATAAAAACAGAAATAGTGCAGATATATCTAAAGAAGTTTGTATAAGAAAGGCGAAGAGAAGGAAGCCAAGATACATTTAGCACATCCGCACTGATAACTTTAATGTACGCGAAATGCAAGGGCAAAGAAATGGAGTAAAAACAAAAGAGCAACAACCGTAGAGAAAATCGATTCTCATCTCTCATGTTCTGTGTGTTAGTGATGTCCTCTCCTGTACTGTCCTCTTTCCTTTTATCGTTAAAATAAATGTCTATTTACTGTGCATTTCGTTCGGATTTTGGATAGAGCTTGTTTTTCCTCTACTTTCTTACTTACTCTGCATTTGTATATATAATATAATAATATACATTTATATAGCTAACTCTCTAACTCTCTAACGCTAACTGCTACTTGCTCTTTTGGTATAAATATACGAATGTAAATATTATTTAGCCAAAGAAAAACATTCATAAATATTCTACGTTCTGTTACGCTTGCTTTGGTGAGTTCCATGTTTTGTTTTCGTCTTGTTTACCGTTTATGGGATTTTGTTATGAGCTTCCCCTCCCATGTCAATCCATATCATATCAAACCCGCTTTAGCAATACCAAAGTCAAGACTACGCTACAGTGCAAGTATAAACTACACTACAATGTCCCCATTTATAATAGCTGGTGACAATTTCCCTTTTTCGAAAACTAATCTGCATACATATTAGCTTTGAATTGTATTCCTCTGCTAAAAATTGATGCAAAACAAACTTTGCAAAAAAAACAAGTTATTTAAAGATTATATCTTTTTTTTGCAAATAATCAGCTCGGGGCCGATTAATTATTCTCAAGGAAAGATTTTTATTTATCTAAGTATCTTTACTGTAGATTAATGTTATTTCAATGTTCTCCCAATCATCACCAAATCCTGAAGTGACAGTAGTTGCCTGTGAGTCAACTAACGAAGTCTGAGAATTAGGA
>JAQFYC010005133.1:0-15182 GCA_034694165.1 Tomocerus mixtus
AATTGCCTCGGAATTAGATTATTCCTATCTTACTTCTTATTTTGAATTCTAATTTTGCCTTATTGTTGTAGAAATTCTTTGTCGAAAGCTGGAATCAGATGCAAAACTGAATGCTGAAGCAAGGGCGTGTACAGGAGTGTTAGGAATACACCCTAGGTCCCGAGATGTAAAGATTGATAACTTTTCCATAACTTTTCATGGACATGAATTAATTCAAGATACCAAATTGGAGTTGAATTGCGGTCGGCGTTACGGTTTAATTGGTTTTAACGGAAGTGGGAAATCCACGCTTCTTTCTGTCGTTGGAAATCGTGAAGTACCAATACCAGATCATATTGATATTTACCACTTAACAAGGGAAATGCCAGCTAGTGAAAAATCTGCTCTGCAATGTGTTATGGAAGTGGACGAAGAAAGGATACGACTGGAAAAATTGTCCGAAGAACTTGCCCAATGTGAAGATGACGGTAACGTTTATCTCCAATTCGGAACAAAATAAAAATGTGATGTTGGTTCCCTAGTTGATTTTCAAATAGGAATAAAAAATGTTTCATTGTTTATTCTTTGCAGAAGCTCAAGAGCAACTGTTGGATGTTTACGAGCGGCTGGAGGATATCTCTGCTGATACTGCTGGAACACGAGCTGCAAATGTGTTACATGGTTTGGGTTTTGATAAACATATGCAGGCAAAAAAATGCAAAGACTTTTCCGGAGGTTGGCGTATGCGAATTGCTTTAGCGAGAGCACTGTAAGTAAACCACCTTTTACAACCTTTTATTACATTTACTTTACGTATTTTAAGAAATGTCCTAATGAATGTGAGACATTTTCAAATGGAAATTACATAGACAGACAATTGTTTAAGATTTCTTAAATTTATTTCCATTAAATGGGTACATTTTATTGTTTTTGAATTTTGAAAGTTTTGAAAGAAATTTTTGACTTATCCTCTCTGGGTTCCTCTGTGTAATATTGACATATTATTGTTTGCATAAGTAGGTATTGTATTAAACAATGTGCTTCGAATTGTCATAGCTATGACAATTCGAGACACATTGGTATTAAAGTAGCGAAACACAACTTAAGACATTTCATATTATGAATTAAGTTGTGTTTAATAATGGGTTACAGCCTGGACCTGACGAGGCATGAAACTGTCACACTATAGTATACCTAATGGGATTTGGTTCTGTAAGCTCTGCAAAGAAAAGTTCCTCCCACGGGTACCCCAGAAAGGCAATCTGACATTTTTGTGTAACTCAGGTTCACTTTTTGCAAACTGCAAATTTTATTAAACGCCACAAATTTTTAGTTAGTTTTGTAGCTCAATCAAAGTATTAGCATAATAAAACCGGCAATGGGTACTGCAACTCGAATAATTTTATTTCTTTATTACATAGATATGTGCGTCCTCATTTACTTCTGCTAGATGAGCCGACAAATCATTTAGATTTGGATGCCTGTGTGTGGCTTGAAGAAGAATTAAAAACTTACAAGCGTATCCTTGTAATAATTTCTCATTCTCAAGATTTCATGAACGGAGTCTGTAATAACATTGTCCATTTAGACAAAAAGAAGCTAAAATACTACGGTGTAAGTGCTCCCTAAGATATATCAAGTTTGACAATGCTAATAAATGTATTTTCCCCCTAAGTAATTAATTATACATCCAATAATACAGAACACAATTTTTCTAAATAGGGTAATTACGACCAATTTATCCAAACAAGAACCGAGTTGCTGGAAAACCAACTGAAGCAGTATAATTGGGAACAGGATCAAATTTCTCATATGAAGGTAAGTATGTTATCATTGACATAAGTTATAATTGTAAAGTGGGTGGTGTTTAGCGGAACACATTTTATGATGAAAATAAGGCCGATGAAAGTTAACAATTGCAGTACTCCATTTATCGATTATGTTAAAGTCATTTCGTCTTTGGACTTGAGATGGATTTAATTTTTCGATATATGTTGAGCGCTGCTGTTTTTATCAATGTTCATAATCCTTGAAGCGACTACTTATGTAACTGAAATATAGATTTTTATTTTATTTAGTATTATTGTTAATTAAAACAAGATCCAGATCACAATTCTACATTATTTGTGTCATTTCTTGCAGAATTATATTGCTCGTTTTGGTCACGGAAGTGCTAAGCTTGCTAGGCAGGCCCAGAGCAAGGAAAAAACGCTAGCTAAAATGGTAAATACGTTTAAATAGATCAGAGATCAGCAATATTAAATGTTCTAATAACTGGACAATTTCCTTCTACAGTTAACCAAATTGTAACATTTCTCATTTCAGGTTGCAGGTGGATTAACTGAAAAAGTGCTGAATGATAAATCAGTGACTTTCTATTTTCCTTCCTGTGGTAAGTGAACCAACCACTTTTTTTCCCAACTTCATATTTATTATTGAAGTTAAAAGAAAAGATAAACATGCAAGTAATTACAAGAAAAAATTGCATAACTGTATTTTAATTTTCAGGTGGTATACCACCCCCGGTTATTATGGTCCAGGTTAGCTTGCATTATTGAGTTACTTATTTACATTATTTATACAACTCATCTTGTGGACAAGTTGTTGATTTTGGTCGAGTTAAATAATTTTCTTTAAAATGGACAAAATAACAAAAACAAATTAATTCGTAAAAAGACGCAATATGATGTATTTTGACTTTGCAGAATGTAAGCTTCCGCTATAACGATGAGACTCCTTGGATTTACAAAAACCTTGAATTTGGAATTGATTTAGACACACGACTCGCCTTGGTTGGGGTAAGGTAGCCCTTGAAATTGAATTTTGTTAAGGAGTTCTCAGCAGCTATCCTCAAAATGGTAATCATGAAATAATTTTTGTTTTAGCCTAATGGAGCCGGGAAGAGTACGTTGTTAAAACTCTTGTACGGAGAATTGGTACCGACGAACGGAATGATTCGTAAAAATTCCCATTTGAGGATAGCACGGTATCATCAGCACCTCCACGAATTACTTGATTTGGATTTGTCTCCTTTGGACTACATGATGAAGGCCTTCCCAGATCAAAAGGAACGAGAAGACATGCGAAAGGTCATAGGCCGCTATGGTTTAACGGGGAGACAACAGGTGAGACTATGAACTCCGTTACTTCTTCAACTTTCATTTTGTAAAATCTATGAAATTGCTTGTTAACAACTTTCACGTTTGAATATTTCATGAAATGATATTATGACTTAACAGGTTGCTCCTATTCGCCAATTGTCGGACGGACAAAGATGCCGCGTTGTGTTTGCTTGGCTTGCATATCAGTGTCCACATTTATTGCTATTGGACGAACCTACGAATCATTTGGACATTGAAACAATTGATACATTGGCAGACGCTATAGCTGAGTTTGAAGGAGGAATGGTTTTAGTTTCTCACGATTTCCGCTTGATATCCCAAGTAAGACTTCATTGAATATTTTTGTAATGGATAATTTAGTGGCTTTAATTTTGATTTTCTGATTGGATATGGTTACTGTCATGGTTGTAATGTATTCAAGAGTCTCTAAAAGTCATTGTCCTTTTTCTAGGTTGCTGATACGATTTGGGTTTGCGAAAAGGAGAAAGTAACTAAATGGGAAGGTGACATTTTATCTTATAAGGATCATCTAAAGAACAAAATCGTAGACTCAGCCAACCGTAAAAAGAAATAATGGTATTACAACTTAATTTGTAAATTCTTAATACTAATAATAGTAAGTTATGCTCTACATCCTCCACGTCATATTCTCGCCTATGAAATTGTATTTACTGTTGCACTGCAATGAAGCTGTGAAAAACAAATAACATTAAACGTTTGCTTCATAATAATCTTTTGGTCTATGATTTTGTATTTATTTTCATTACATTATATATTATGTACTTTTGTGGAGGTACAATTTTTCAGTATTCAATTAGCTGAGGGAAAGGATGAAACTATTTTCAGGCCCAGCTTGGCTATACTCGTTGTTCTGTTGTAGTTTGTATTGTAAATGGTTGGTGTTTTTGAAATGATAATATAATTTAGTTTAGGGGAGCAGTAGGTAGAAGGTTACGCAAGGAAGTAGTGCCACAGAATACTTTTAACAAATTACATCGAACCCATTACCATTATAAAAGAATTAATTAGACTGCTTTAGTCGAGGCACAGGCACACTGACTCACTTGAATCTAGGCTTCAATGTTCATTACTGAATGGGTAAAGTTTGCTTTGCTTGCATTGCAAAATTGCATTGATACATTACAGATACATTATGGTTTATTTAGGTAGTAAGATAATATAATATTTCTATGTTGTGTATGTATATATGTACTTATATAAATAATTATGCGCTCAAACAAATAGACATATCGTAGGTATCTTCTCACGAGGCGTTTCAAGTTCGATTTTCAGCTTATTATCATCATCAGTCCGTTGAGATGCTCATCTGTGCAAAACCTATAAGAGCTTTATCGTCTGGCGTTTCATTTACAAGGCAGCCAGAGCTCTGTGAACAAAAAATTGCATTTATTAGCATCAATTCCAATGAGCATGAACATAGCATGTAGCACCCAAAATAACGATGGAATGTTTATGTTACAGCATTTATATTCTAATTCTATGGAAATGTTTCTTCCATTGCAAACATACCAGTGCGAAAGTCAAGTGTTTTATTTGATCCCTTTTGTCGATAAGTTTCTGAAGGTTTGCAGCAATTGAAACAATGTCTTTTCCATCTACGAGACCAGCTCCCACTAGTTCCGAAGCGATTCCGTCCGCAGAATCTTTACCAGGAATATACTCGAAACGAATGTCATTTAGCTCACGCCGACTATTTCTACAGGGACATAAATGTTCGCATTAGCATTTTAATTCGTTACTCTAAACATCATTCGTAGATATACAAAATTGTTTTACGTGTGCAAGAGAAAAATCAGGTTAGTCGGAAGAAAATAAGTATACGAGTTTGTTTAATGTTATTGGTAGACAAACCTCATTCGCAGAACAAGATTCACTGGCGGCTGTTCGAGAATTTCTTGAGAAGGTACTGTCGGTTGACCAGAAAGTACACCGGAAGTTTCGTCGATAGGAGTCTTTATGCCTGAGAGCATTGGTTCACTAGGTCTTCTGCTCTCTATATTTGCGGATGGCGGTGGAAGGTCATCAGCAATGTCTGCCGACGAGTGCCTCCTATCCATTTTCTTACTACCATCTGGACTGTCACCTTCCTCATCACTGGACCACACCCATTCACCACTTAAAGTTCTGTGTAGTTTCCCACTGGCACCGGGCTGCTTTTTAGCAGTTTTGGACACTCTCACATCTAATGTGGGAGCAACCATGAGCAAACTTTGTTGCAAATACTTTTTGTCTTTTGCTTTCTTAAAAAATGGATGCTTCAGCAATTCCGTCGCCGTTGGACGCTTAGCTGGATCCTTTTGTAAACAGTCCGCTATCATCTTACGTACTGTTTTACCATAGTTTTTATATTGATCTTTATCTTCGGATCCCGTCTCTATTGAAGGAGGATCGTTTTGAAGGGTTAACATTAAAACCTTCATTGGAGGATATTTATGATAAGGCGCGGTTCCCGTAACCATTTCTATTGCTGTTATTCCAAATGACCATATATCCGCTTTAAAATCGTAGCCATGATCCTACAAAAGCACAAAATAAATACATTTTAGATATATTTACTTTTAATACTATGGTATGGCATAGTCAAATAAGGCTAAGAGACTTAAGAGAGCATATATGGAATTCAAAAATTATTTGACATTGACGCACCTGTTCCATAACCTCGGGAGCCTGAAATCAACACAACAAATACTTTAATTGTTATTATCTCTATACCCTTATTATGAAAATGGCATTGATTATACCAATCACGATTTTGTACACACATAAATATCATATTAGAATTTATTGTAAATCACAAATTATTTACCATCCAACAAGGTGTTCCAACAAAAGTATGTCTAACTTTCTGCCTCGACAGATCTCCTCCTGTGGCTAACCAAGCTGAAACTCCAAAATCCGCAATTTGAACTGTACCATCTTCACCCATGAGGATATTGCCGGCTTTTATGTCTCTAGAAAAGGATTAAAAAACAAAATTTCAATTATGAAAGTATATCAACAAAACGACTGTACTTTTTTCTCCTACGAACACTCATCTACCCACCGATGTATTTGCCCATTGGAATGAAAATATTCAAGCCCTTTGAGAACTTCCTTCAAAACAGTGGCGATTGTGGGCTCGTCGAAGACTCCGTGTTTACAATCATTTGATTTCATACGGTGCTTGATTATATCAAGCAATGAGCCCCCCTCCAGTAGCCGTAACACCAACCACAGTTCCTCTTTGACTACGAAAGATGTATAATAATTTACTACATTTTCGAAATTGCATGACGACATGGCGTGTATCTCTTTCTGAAAAGTATTAAAATACGAATAATAAACTTGTGCTTTTTATTGAAAATCTAGTGTTTAAACTGTGTACAACTGGATTTCCCCTTTCCATCTATTTAGGGATAGATAAAACAGCTATTTAAATAGACTACACAGCTATGCTATGTTGTACCTTATTAAGGGCTAAGATTTTACATTTTTACAATTTACCTAAAGCAAATCTACAGGAGAACCGGGAGTAGCGGGATAGTAACCCCAAGAAAGAGCAATTAAAACACAACCCGGTTATTGTTGAAGTAACTACTAGGAAACTAGGAATATATTTTTGCAGCACATTATATGCAAAGAAAAAACACTCACTAAAAGTTCTTCCATTGACGTATTCCATTTTTCAAGATTAATCCTTTTGATGGCACACTTCTCCTGGCGAGGAATACAATACGCCGCATGTACAACAGCGGTTGCACCGACACCTGCAAAAATTAAAAAGATCAAAATAAAAGTTCTCTTCTGTAAGCAGTAAGCATGCAAAATTGAATATTCGAACAATTGGATAGGCTCCAAGCAAACATATGACCTTCATCAACATCTTAAGTTCCACATTCAACATTGCGAATTCCAACAAATGAAAAATGATAACAATACCGTAAACGTGCCTGTGAAAATGTAAACAAACGCAAAAATGGATTTGATTTTTTTTAACTTACCGATAACTTCTCTGAGTTCATAATCTTCTTTCGAATTGGACCAACCAATGGGTGGTGCGGCTACAGCGGAAGTCGCTGCAGAGGTAGAGGTGTCCCCGGCCATTTTTGCAAGATTTGCACTCAGATCGCCAAATTTGCTGTTAATGACCAAACCCAAACTACCTTTACTTTGTGATGACGCGCCAGCTGCAGATACAGACGAAGATCTTCGGACTGATGATGTAGAAAGTCTTTCTGCTGCTAAGGATGACTGTTGTGTTTGTGCGGTTGCAGGAACATTTGCATTTGATTCACTCCTCGGGTCTGTAACTCGAAACGGTGGGAATTCCGAAGTTGAGGATTTTCGGCGGAAAGTTCCTGGTGAGCCAGGCGGCATAAGACCCGGTGACACTTTCCTACATAAACAAATACAAATGAGTTATGCAATCAAAAAATCTTGCATAACCTTCATATTTTTTGTCTCATCTTGCTTGCAGAGATATTTTGGCGGTCTCTGTGAGAACTGTCAAGTTTTTAACACAAGTATATTTAATTAGTAGGATACAGGCAACAGGATGAAATACACTATGTACTCTATAATATTCCAGTATTTCCTACCCAGCCTACCTTTTACGTATAAAATTTACGTGCACCATCCATGCAGCTAAATTATTTATTGGACACGGAAGGAGTGATTTATACAAATGCTGAATGCAGTTCCTTGTTCCTAGACTTTCCAGAACTAGAAAGGCAAAATACGAAAGAACTTCCAACACATTTATGTAAAAGTATACCTATCTCATTATATTTTTACTTGGTACATTTACCTTACTAAAATGTATTTGTAAATGTGCCGTCTTTCATGACAACGATTGTTATTGTCATACCCAACCCTTCTTGGGAACTTGAAATTGTGTAAGCTCTCAATGACAACTTTACTTTTAACCCTATAATCTTTAAAAAATTGGGTACTCGGTTGCCCCTGTAGGGGATCTGCCCAACACATAAAGTTTAAGGGAATGATCTATGTATTACCTTTCGGTGAAAGAGAATAGAGACTAAGGGAAAGTTAACACGAGTCTCAGAGGCTCGTCTCAAGTTGTACACCTTAATATTTCCCTCATACTGCCCCAAAATTGATTTTAAAATAGCCCTTCCCTTTCACCACAAAACTTTCACCTTTCACTTACAACACTACCCTCCCTGTGTGTCACTTAATTTGGGCACGCAAGCATTTAAAAATGGGGAGTTGGTGAAACGTAAGCCTGAAATTCATGAAAAAATGTATTTTAATTCCTGAAAAAGGATTTTTGCACACTTTTTATTTATTTTTGGAATCCACGTATGTAGGTATTTAGTATTTAATGTATCGCATGCTTTACTTCAGCATTTATTACGCACAAAAGTTTATTCGTTTGGTTCGTTTAGGAAGGATTTTATAGGTAGTAATAAGATAAAAACGTTATATCGTTGTAGGTATGTATTACGTTTAACTACAACTGTCAAAACTAGGCGTATCTATTTTTATTCATCAAATTAAAGGATGAATCCATTGCTGCTAATGAATTTTGTAAACTACATAATGTATAGTGTACCACGTAGTTATTCTTTTACTTACAAAAATGACCATCTGCTGTTTTAATTTTACCTTTCTCCATCTGCATGCATGTATGTATATAGTTTTATTATTAATCTGTTTTCTACACTTTTGCGTAATTTTTAAAATCACCTTGAATATCCACCACTGGTAGCAATGGTTGCTCGAAATCTCGTACACCTTTTTGAAGCCATGACTCAATATTGTTCTTCTAAGAATTTATGCACAAATAATGTTATTTACGTAGCCTAGTTTGTATAACTTAAGTAAATAATCAAATGAATATGTGTACAGAAAAAGAGACTACACAACAATTAGGTAATGTTATTTTAAAAGACAAATATATGTAGGCGTAAGTGTACGTTGCAATAGGCAAACAAAAAGTAAGTATGTTAAATTGGCAGATGGACCTAATTTTTAACTGAATCGTTGCAATTCTTTTTCCCGAATGAATGGAGCAAGGGAAATAGTAAGGTCGACTAAATATATACTTAATGAGCTTTAGGGCGAATCGTGTTTTGAAATTAATTAGTACGAAGTAGGTATATTGGACAAATATTTTACACACTTGATGTTATATACTTTGCATGTTGCTTTATAAAGAACTTAGCCAATTTGTCGACCGCATTAATTACACAAAGTATGTATCTATAAACACGAACATTACTAACGCACATTTCTGTCTGTCTATTATTATTTTATTAGTGTCTGTAGTCGGCAGTTAATCCTAGATACGTAGTATCAGAAAATACCTTTTCACAGTAGTCGACTTGTGGGCTTTTAGATTTTCGACTGTGTGGGATGAACTTAATTATATTACTGAGCACGTACTCTATTCTACGATATAACATCACTAGTAAATATTACATTTCTGTATAACGGTAATACTAATAGTAGTAGTAAACACTACATACATAATCATACCTCAATTTGAATACAAATTCAGTCTATATTCGCAAATAATTTAGTTCTTCTGGTTCTTCTTTACAAATATCTGTATTGGCGCATCTTATGGTTTTGTCACACAATGTGCTGTTCTACATACCACAGCGTAACTTATTAAACCAAATTGCTCTTGTCCGAGAATTACTTTTGGCAAATTCCAATACTGTAGGACAGCAAACTTCATTTATACGTACCTGCACACTTAGTATGCAGATAAAAGAAAGAGTGAACTTTACTTCTATGTCCCATTAGCAAACAATATTATCATGTTAATGAAAGATATTGTAGTTATGTTACCTACATAAATGTTTTTAAGAGTGTTGCTAATGAAAGATACAAGTTAGTATTCATAGGTGGGAAATATTGTCTAGTTTGTTATACTAATAATATGTATGTACTACATACACGAATGTTTCTATAATAGTCTACATCTGCTTGTAAAAGAGTATTGGATATCTAGATTCCTTCATGTATGCGCTCTTTGAGAGTAATTCGACGGAAATACAAGGACGCAAATAAAATTAGTATTCTCTTACTTGCAATTACCTTCAATACCTGCTGAAATCCTAGAAAGATCGGGAAATATGTATATCATACCGCTAATAAGAGTAAGAACACACAATACAATTTTTTGAAGACGATTTCTTACGTAAGCTTGATTATCTAGTACATATAATATAGTACAGGAAAATAATACATAGATATTTCAAAGAATTGTTACCTCTACATATATGCTTTGTTTACATATCTACTGGTTTTAAAATTATTAATTATTGAAACTGCATACCTATGTACTTCGTTTCAGCCTTCACACATAAGAAAATAACTAACATAGTTTCCTAGAATTAGAATTAGAAGTGCAATACTAGTGCAATACAAGTTGCATTTCATATTCCTTATTCCGGAAACAGAACAAGTATAAGAGGCAGGAGTTGTGGTGTTGACTAAAAGTTAAGTCTTCTTAAAATGAAAATAAAAGATAAAGCCCATGGTGTCACCTTGGAAGTATCTTTACCTCAGGACGTCAACTTGGAATTCTCACCGTTCCGTAAAGGACTGAGAGAGATGGAAAGAAAAGACGTGAAAAGAGAAAAGATGAAGCCCATATGCTTTGATAAAACCACGTAGACCGAAAACTACATTTTCTTTAGCCCGAATATATTGGATTGACGAAATCCACAGAAAGAAATATGACGAGATGTGATATTTATACAGGACCCAAGTCTCAAAAAGCAATATGTTACTGCATATATTACTAAAAGGCAGTGTATTGTACTTATACTGACGCTTCAACTGGGATCACAAAGAGCACCATGAAAAAGACCAGCAGGACCACCATTAGATATATATTTCATTGAATTGGTTTGAACATTGAACTGAGCTAGAGCCAGAATATAGAAATATTACTGGAAAACTACTACGGAATGGAAAAGACGAAGAAGACATAAAATCTTTCTGCAGTCAAACCAAACCAGACCATTCCAGGCAGTTTGCAGTTCCAGTTTAAGTCCAGGTCCAGCTTTCCCCTACTTCATAACATCTTACTTCTACCTCCAATGTTACGTTTACATCTTACGCTCGAATGGTCAACTTTGGTTTTGTTTCCATTCTGTATTACTACAGACTTTACTAGATATCATCTAAATCGGCACCTTTCTAAAACATCTCTATTTTAGCTTTACGTTAGGATATAGATCGATTTCCTTGTTTAGCATAAGGTATATGTATCTGTCTCGTAGTTCGTAGTAGAGTGATCTGTTATGTAATGTAAATATGCCCCCAAATATTTTGTTTACAAAGGGACTACTAGAGAACAAGGAAGAGGATCTAACTACACAAGAAAGCTCTTGCTCATGCAATTCTGTTCACACACACAGATACAACTCCCTATACGGTATAAGTAGTGCATTTTAAGTAGAGCAAGACAAAGACAATCGAGCCAAACCCATCCCACAGATTTGATCTTCTACTTCAATATCTCTGTCGTGTAATTGAAGCTCAAGGTATTTGTTCCTTCCGAATTTCCGATTCCTCGACACAGATTTTCAATTTCTTATGCAAACGCTACATAACAATGCACACAGGCAAAGGAAAATGTTCTCATTCTCGACTAATAATTTCACATCGCATATACTTGAACACAACACACAAATTGCAATGGAATGTAAGTTTAGGAAATTCTCATCAAATTGTCGTGTTCCTTGAATTGGATATTGGATTTTGTATCGGATAAAGATACAGATTATTACTGATGTTAATATTTCAGATATATATTATTCTATTTACCTGTTAGATGAAAATGTGGTCTTGGGAGGAGGAATCACATTTTTATTCGTTGTAGCCATGATCTCTGTTTGCTGAAATGTATAAAACAGATTCGCTTTTCAGCTCAGTCAATTGCAAATATTACTTTATGTAATATGAATATAGAAGTGGAAATATATTAAGTATGTACATATTATCTTCCCACGCAAGTACAGTAATACTAGTAAGCTATATATAATCTATATAAACTATATAAATATCTGTAGGAAATATTTTACTTACTTTACTTTCGTCGAATAACAGAGAAGGAATTGGAGACTAGGGAATGAAGGAAGTAAGCAAACAATCCTTCCGAATTGAGTTAGAGTGTAAGTAGCATAAAGTAAATTTCACGATTTGTCCGTCTGTCTGTAAAACACAGCGGTTCAATTTCAGCTTCTGCCAAGTGCCATGATCATGACAAACCATAGCGTACACCAACAGCACAGAACATAACACCATACGCCATTCGATGTCACTCTAGCTGAAAATATGCATAATACAGACACGAATATTAGATAGAGCCTTGTTAGGTGACAATATTGTGACAGATAATGCAAAGGCAAGGGGAGGATTGGACGGAGAATATTTGTATCACTATCTCCTCACATTACAAACTACTAACTAATGCACATACCATACCATACCACATCATACCACCTTCCCACTTTACTTTACTAAAGATAAACTTATTTTACGTTAGGTTACGACATGTTACTCACATACAGTACAACGGCGACATTTTCATTTGTGACTACTAAATAACATTGGAAATCTATTCTACTTACATATAGGTATAATATGTTTTTCTTCTACTTTACTTCTGGCTCTGGTATGTTCCCTCGCCCTGTCCTGTTCTTTGTGTACACAATCAAGAGATAAAGCTAATCCGACAGATATGATATGGATGTGATATGAGACTGATATCAAGTGAAGATATCTACGTATAATGTTTTTTGTCGTGCAATCACATATAATACATATTATTATAGTATACTATAATGCAAGCAAATGCAAGTCAACCCACCCAACTGTAATAATTACAATAATATTTCACAACCAAATTCAACTATTCATTCAACTTTCCGAGCTGCATACATAACAGAAATAAAATCGAATAGGTGAATGTGAAATGAAATGAAGACAGGCTGGTTAGTGCATTAGGTTGTTAGGTAGCTTATTATACCATCTAACAATGAGTTTTAATAAAGTCATTGTTACTTTCAACCAACTGCTAACTGGGATTCATTTTGTCATTAATTATGTATGTATATCTGCACAGAGCAGTTAGTGAAGTACCTAAAGTAAATCTTTTATCGCTTCATTTCGTATGTGTACATACATATGGGTTTCACAGTGAAAACGCGCTACGAAGGACGGCTCTGTAGAATTGTTTAGTTCCTCAAGACCGAAGTGGCTGTGGTATAACTCATATACCTTCCTTAAGAAATTATTTCAATGCTTATTGTGAAAATAATGGAAAATGACAGTAAATTCTGTATATTTATGTGTACTAAATGACCTATGGTACAGTAAAATTCCGGAAAGGCTAACTTACTACATTCCTATACTTCAAAAAATGTATGCTAATTTTATGCAAAATATGATTTATTTTAAAATTCATTTGTAAAGAACATTTTGCATGCTAAGGACGAGGTAAGTACGTGCTTACACATTGATATTCCTACTGCAACCAATCCTCAATAATTCGGAAATCTACACAATGTATCTCGGACACAAGGATGGTACATTTCCTCCATTACATCTCTAAAATAATGTCATAATATTTTTTGACCCTCTCCTGTAGCATATCTATCGGAATTTATCAGCTGCTCTCATTTACATCCATTTTTTATCGAATTATGAACGAGGTAGGGGAGAAGGAGTTGAAATGTTAAAAAGCAACCTACGCCCATCTTAATGTTACAAAGTTTGTTTCGCTGACGCTGACATATTTTATTATATTTATTTTATTTCTGGATTGTCCCAAGTCCCAAGTTCCAAAATTTAGTGAGGGAGGTGTTTATCGGCAGAGCTTTTACTGTACCCGTTCATGATGCTGATGCTTTCATATTTTACATAGACAGTCCCTGATGATTAGGTCGGTTTTGGTATATACCTAGTTGCAGTTGGTAATAATAGTGCATTTATACTCTACATATGGATAATGGATGGATTGGATGGTTTGCCTTTGAGTATGATGAACGCATACATAAAGGAGATACAATAACTACATAGATAAATAGTATAATATCTGTAAGTGTATTATTAATAGGTGCTTCTGTAATGTAAAACTAATGCTGCAGGGAATACGGGATACTAAATACAATTAAAACTTGTTATTATTGTATTTATACTGCAGGAACTCGCTCGGTACTCTCACTTCACTCAACTCCAACTCACTCTTATGCCAATGTGTCTGCTGGCTACGTCTCTCCTGTCTCTTTTGAAAAACAAAGACAAAGGGAAGAGTGAAGTTGATCAAAAATAATTATTTTGCTGTTGCGTCGAATTGGCTGGGAGACTCGCTGACGATGAGAAAGAGTTGAATTGTTGATTGGTTCATTCTTTTGAGCTTGACAAATGTATGATAAGCTTAGGTAGTAATATTGTATACTGGATAAAGTGTCTCACTCATGTTTATACATTAACCTTTGTCTGTATCAAGTTAAATGGAAATGATACCACTGAAGATACTTTAAAACGAACTGATATGTACGCATTAGAATCATCACCATCTATCAATGCATGCATTATGTATGTATAATGTAGACTACGTATCATCTGAAGAGGTTAATAGACTCTTACTTGCTTTGTTTATCTGAAGAGTCCATCGAAAAGTAAACTATTAGAATCATTATGTTCTTATACAAATATATGCGTCAACAATTGCTAATAGTATATAGCCTGGACAAATTCTTTTTGCTTGGAGAAATAAGTATGTATTAGTAATAATAAGCGGTTTCTTTAGTATATCGTCGCCTATAGTGCTATTACCAAAAGCACAAAGTCCAGTTCTCCTATTCGAATTCGAACCCAAAGCCCATATAGCCGTGTTTTAAATCCTTTGGTGACAGATAGTATTATGTCCTTGTGTGATGTGGACATAAGCATCTCGTCTAGAATATTTTCGGATTCCATTATTGAAAAATCTGCGATGCAATATGTATCTAAACATTTACATTATGTAGGTAGCATAATTGTTGAGACAATAACTTACGTTTAGTATATTTAAGACTGCGTAATTGCTATTAT
>JAQFYC010005134.1:0-15182 GCA_034694165.1 Tomocerus mixtus
GTGTTTGTTGTAAAATAAGTACTTAAGAGGTTAGCGTAAGATACTTAGAGTTGAGGTAGGAGACGGTGAAGAAAAGGTTGAATATGAGACTTAGGTAAGCTCAATTCACATATTTCACATAACGAACTAAATTAGCTTATTTTCTATGGTACAGATTACAGATTTACTCCGGGTCTACTATTCCTTGGTGAGGCTTATAATAGAGTGGGTTATTAATCGCAACTCGTAAAGAGAAATAAAAAATAAATGCACTGAATAACTGAACATAAGTAAAGAACCATGAACCGTTATCAATCTTACGATTAATCTGTTTAGTTACAGGCTGAGATTTTTTTTATAAAGATCATTGTTCCTTGTACAGTAAACGTGACCCTGGTTTGGATTATTCTTATAAATAAATCCAAATCTTCTAGTGAATTCTAAAACGCTTCCTAAACCGCAACGTGCAAGGCAGTGAGATTTATATGTAACAACCTAGCAGTATCCATTAAAATGCAAGTAAACTGATACATAGTCTAGCAATAAATTGTTGTAAAACCTACACCTCATAAGAAAAATGGTCTAAATGCATTTGTATGAAAAACTATTCTTTGTCAACTAAAGGAAGGGATTAAAACTTTTACCCTCGATACATTCACTCTTTTAAAAGTAAAGTGCATAAATAAATGGGGACTGAAACTGAATTCTTTTATTCCGTTGTGCTTTACTTTACGTCTGAGTTTTATTTTATAGTGTCATGTCAAGTTTCAACTATCAACTGAAAGTAAACTCGTACTATCACTATTCATTGTGTTTTGTATTGTTGTTGTGTGCATGTAAAATCTAAAGTCTAATAAAAGTAAGTTTGTGGAGACAGGTTTGATTATATTTACATCTCACAAATTAAACTTGGTGTGTATCTGTAGTTGATGTTCGTACTAATATAATGCATTTACATAGACATGACATGACTATGTATCTGCATAAATGTAACCAGAGCAAAACTTTTTATACATATTGTGCACAGTGTAAAATAGTTTTAATTTAGCTACCATTCTTTGTGCTTAGGTACATATAGTGCTTAATATATCTATATGCTCAGGAGAGGACAGGTACAATATTATTTTATTGTATATGCGTAGGTACTACTTTACAATTCATTTTACAAGTGAATGATTCTTTGTAAACTGTGTTGAAGTGTTCTGCCTTTCAGACTTGGGCTCCCGTTGATGAGTAGTAGAATATTTCGATGTCACGCTATTCTGCAGCTTTGACAGCAGTCACTATCTAAATAACTAGATTTGACAAAAGTCTTTTCTAAAACATTGTTAACCTTTTTGTTCGAACTGCCTACCAAGGCGTATTTCTGTACTATCTAGCAATCTACGTAAGTAACTGCTATAAAGATATCTATTTATAAATAAAGCAAATAAATAGAGCTATCAAATAAAGTACATTCCATAGTGATACAAACCAGAGCATGCATATCTCTAGTGTAGTCTGTAGTTCTGTAGTATCCACATCATACATATCATCAACAGCTTATATAGGCAAATATTATGTTATTATACTATGTATGTACCTTTATCTACGTACTTACTTTTAGGCATGTACTTAAGTACTTATGCACTTGCTCCAGCAAATAACTGTGAGCACAAAACTACATTTAAGTAAGCAACTACGTAAGTACGCTATTTGGTACTATTTGTATATCCTACTTTTAATTTTCATTGACTGTTGTACATTTGATGTGTTGTACCGATTGTATTTGTAATTGTATTTAGTGTGTAGTAGTTGGAGTCAGTACATCTTTTTTCATTTTGGTTTGTGTCAATAATATTATTCGCTCTGGTTTGCTAAATGTGATTTTGCAAGGACGAGTTGCTTGAGTGAGGTATGAAATAGAATGATCTGCTTTGGTGTTTCCTTTATTTTTTAACGATTGGTTATGTCTCAGTTCACACATTTTGAAGTTTGACTTTATAGTGATACATATATGTGCATACAAGTGCATAGAACAAAAACTGAGCATGTTCTGTTATGTATTTATTGCCAGAAATAATCTACAATACATTACAACTAGCAAACGGAGGCATAAATATATGTAATTGTAACTGTACGGAACAGAAACAGCTTTTATTTTAGCCACAAGGTACATGTTTCCACTATATAACTACTAGGCTAATAAATATATGCATTAAGTAGAGCTACTTAGAAAAAATCATTAGAAATGCATTTCAATGTCATTGAGACCTAAAATATGGTACAACACATAATTTCAACAAGAACTAAAAATGTACATACATGAATGAATGCCTACTGCCTACACTAAATAATATAATTGTAAAGTGATGATAAGAAAATATCAACATGGAACGAAGTACCTACTCTAAACGTAATGATAGGTTAATGATTTTGTAAAGTACATACACGTACTAGGTACTTTATTAATATAAAAAACAGATTAAGCTCTCTATACACAAAATACATTAATCTGTTCATATGATCGCAATTTTGAAGCTATTATCAACTAAATGTTATGTTGGTATCCTAATTCTAAATGGAGCATGCAGATTGCATAGTTTAATGTAAACTATCAGTAATCAAAACCAAATAAATAGTTAATAAACGATTTAACATATGATTCGTTCAATGACCGTGATGTTCATAAATAAAAAAATAAAATAAGTATCCTGTAGGAATGCGATAAGCAAATAAATAGCTGATGCATCATTATTATATCATTTCAGTTAAAATAAGAATAGCATCATAATGGGCAGAATTAGAGCTAAAATAGAGGATTAAAGTAACGACCTTATTGTTTAATTATATTTACATGCAGTTGCATAGAATTAAGATTTTAATTATAGGAATTCAAAAGCTAAGTACTACGTGGAAAACATGGGCAACCATTAATTATTATTATGAGCAGTTCATTTATGAATCTACCCATGTAAACTACCTTAGATGTTATATTTAATTACACGTAATATTGTTTAAGTTTGGCTAAAATTTCATATCTGTCCCAGTAGGGCTAAGGTAACTACCTTGAATTCAGATTCAGAAAATCCTGACTTTATTTCATAAACTGGAGCATCAAAGTTCACTGCTAAAATACCAGAAAATATTTTAATGACAGATTATTTTGCCTAAGCTTTAGAGTATAGGTAGGTACTTAAATTATTAAAAATTGAAAAGGACATGCCTATCACTGCATATGTAAAATAACAATAGAATGAAACATCCTCCAACTGTACTGTACTGCATGTGTATATCCATCAATCTCTATCTCTATTCGTCAAGTGAGCAGTGAGCACAATATATTGTGTGCGTATTAAATAATATAAATATCTATACAAGTGCATGAACTGCTGAAATATTCGTCCCTTTGTTACGTTTTACATTTAAACACTTTTGCTGTATAGTTTCTACAGAAATAATGCAATACTTATTATTAACCTTTGCCAAGTAGCGGATGTCATTACAGCAATACAGTCTGGCCTGGGCTGGCTCTGACTTTGTTTGAAATTTCAATGTGAGAAAAACTAGTTCTTACTTTTAGCTGTAGCTATTCTATTATTTTATTTAGGGCTATCTGCTTTGACTTTTGTTATGTTAGACTGCGTTACGTTACTTATTATTACTAACATCCAAAACACATTTAATTCATTTATAAATCCTTTTATAGTAACTAGTAAACGTTCACCTAAGCTGTATTGTACTTCTGCACATTAGCAACTATTAACTATATATAGTAAGTAAATGTATCTGTAGATAATACAATAAATAAGCTATTTACACAATGCATGTAACTAAATAAATGCATTACATAAAAAATGAACTTATTTATGCTGAGTGAACTGAAATTAAAGGTGAATATCTGTGCTATCTATATAAGTTCTAGTACAGAAAATATTCCTGCACTACCCCCAATAACAATAATAACCTACAAGTTATTTCATGTCATGGGATTGCACATTACGTAACAATTGAAGCAAACTTCTACTTCTACTTTTATATAATATGAACACCTACTATCTGACAATGAGACTCTTTTATATATTATTACACTTGTACTACAGTACACATTTCTGTTCTCAGTCGCACACTTTACACAGAAATACAACTTGCCTACAATAGAACAACTATAATTGAACTTTGCATTAAATTCACCTCACCTTACCTGAACTCACCAATGTACAGAGTACAGAATACTGAAGTTATGTAAATGGTAAAGTTAAAGAAGTGAGCGTCAGTATAGCAATAGCAACAGCAACTATTTCATTTCATTAGTTACCTAAGTAGTTTAGTTATAGTTATCTATCTCTCTACCTATTTCGTTTTCCATGAGAAGTTTTTGAACCTTGCAAGTGAAGTCAAGCCAAGCCAACAATTGCAAATTGCAACGCAGTTGTGTTGTGTACAGACAAGTGCACATACTATCATTACTATTACACTTCTCGCCATTGCATTATATAATAAAATTGTATTACTAATATCGTACCGTTGTATTTGCAGTACCTTGTGTATCATTATTATTGTTATTGCTTGTCTACCTTTTATAAGAAGTTCAGAATATTTTTAACATGAACAGTACAAATGCTACATGCGTACATTTCATTGTATTTTGTTCACTTGAGAATGTGGATGTACTATATATAATAGTAGAGTACACGTAATTAAGATGAAGAAACACATAAAATGTAGGCAACTGAAGATTTTTGTAAGAACCTGCATCGCAGCGTTATAGGTTAAGTATTTGTGTTTGTAAAAAGACTAAGGTAAGTAACATTGGTACAATTTATTTAATCAGAGACACTTATTTGTTGATCTGTTGAAGATAAGGGTTTAGCTTACTCAAGATTAATAGTTGTAGTATTTTTATAAGAGGATATTTCATAAGACAATTATAATTAATTAGTTTTATTTAAGTAGGCATTTTAAATAAGTTGATTTAAAGGGTGTTTACCTGATAAATAGAATTTCCAGTGAGGAATGAGCTAATATAATGAGTGCCGACGTTGTTGAAAAAGTTATATGAGGAAGTATAGTCTTTGACACGGAAAGAGCGAACACTGTCAATGTAGGATGGGAGGACGGTGACATTTGTCATTGGTGTGAGTCTCCCTGCGTTCCGCACCATTAAAACACGAACAAGCATGTAACGATAATCTCCCTTAACATACGCTGGGTCGATTCCAAAATATTTGGCTAAACTTGGCGTTCTCCAGCCACCGGCGAAGGCATGCCAAGGTTTATCCAGCCCTTCGATCACAAAGCGCCTAAAATAAGCCTGGACCAATTGCTGGACATCTTCGCACAGATCTATATGGAATTCATTGTGTAGCGGGAGGTTATCGTCCGCCGAGGTAAATGACTGTTGCTGGATTTTGGTGGTTGAGGGTAGGAGGACCTCCTTGGACGGCTCCAGGAATATCCAGTTCTGTGTGTCATTTCGTGGCACAACTCTCATACTCAGACTTAAATATCCGTAGCGTGGAAACAGATGCATCACTGCCCCTGGCACTACCGGGTGACTTACACTATTCACCGGGCTAGACTCACTCCCATTCTGGTCACCCGGGTACTGACTGTGACTCGAGCACTCAACCAACACACTCATCTGTGTCAACAACATTATGGCGAATACTGTCTGCATCACATTTCGGAGGATATTTCTTTGCATAGTACGGATGCGGGGAGGGAAGAGCTGGAGAATTTGAGATTTCGGGTATCCGCCGTCCAGGTGGGTCCCTTGCGTTATTCCAATTCTTATTATTATCCCTCGGCCGGCCAACTCGTTTCGTCAGTTTAGTAGTAGTTGGCATGAAATACATGCATGCAAGCATGCATATTATGAGTACATATACGCATCGGCTATATTCTCTATATTGTACGTGTGGCTATGACATCAACCTAAGTTTATAACGTACGCTGCCTAGTACATAATACAGAACAGAATGTTTCAGTTCACAAAGAGATGAAACCCCAGACAAGAGAGTCTCACATCTCACATCACATAACAATTTAGCTCTAAGCTACAGGAAACAACGGAAATTGAATGTAATCGAACCAAAGTAACAACAACCGGTTCTTTTCCTGAATCTTAGTCAGCTTCTCTTCTCTGTCACCCTTTCAGAGTCAATTCTAGTACGGTTGTAGTAGCCAGCCACATCAGCATCCTCCTACTATTAGCCAGAACCTTTTACTATCGTAGTATGTAAGTACCACTAACAACAGATTTTCTTATATCTTTCCCATGTAGTTTACGACCAATTGCCAGGCGACCTAAAACACAACAAAATACACATATACATAGCATATACACCATAATAATATTAGAAATAAATTAATATTCAACAAACTCTCATATAAATATAATAAAATTTCAAATCATATAATAAATAGCACATAATATAGATAACTTCTACTGTACTACCTACTACTACAGGTATATAGTATTATACATTCGTAAGTAGTACCCATTTACAAATACTTAGTAAACACAAGCAAAACAATACGTAATAGAATCACGATCTATTACAAGACAATATATAGTATAGTGGCTATTATATTGCACAAACAAAGCAAAATAATATTCGCAATTCGCACACCTTTAGACAATTTAATTTCTCTGGAGAGTGTTCTTCTGGTTTTGATGATGTGAATTTGAATCTGTAGACCAATACTTACATCAGACATAGTACCTATTTAGCTACTTATGTGTTTTTGCTATTTTTATGTAATTTATCCAACTTCACCAGTTCTCCTCCAACCACAACACACCACAAAAGTTAGAAAACACAAATATTGCATAAGTACAAACGCTTCTGAAAACTTGTTCCTTCTTTTCGAAATGAAACGAGATAATTCCCTATAAGGACTCTAATGCTAATAGCATGAATCTCGACTCGACATTAAACACTGATTCTGATTCCTTTACACTGAGAAGCCTTCCAATTATATCGAAAACTGAATGCATGTTGAGAATTTATCAATTTATTTACTAATGAGATTGTGCTTCATTTATGAATGATCTGTTGTGTATGGAAATATCTAAACTAATCCAGCAGGTATTAATTAAATATTCTATACGAAGATCACAATTAATTTGGAAATGGTTTTTCAACTCCTAAATAATAAAAAAGGGAATCTTGTTTGCGTAGTATTCTTCTACGGTATACAGAGAGTGTACTATGTGGTGGATAAAGGTAACTGAATTCACACGAGCAAATTGAGACGGAGGAACGTTTTCCTACCATCCGTCTCTCTTCCCCTCTGGATCACAACTGCTATGCTCACTTCTCTTTTGCTGTATATTCTGCTATCTTTGTTAGCTAGTGCAGTTCAGTTAGACTTGCCTTGCTAGTTATTGTATTCTGTTACGCTTACGTTTGTAATGTATAAGTAAAGTACATACGGATGAGGCCGCCGACAGCTTTGGCTTTGCTTTTGCTTCAGTATTCTGTTTATTTTATTTTACTTTACTTTAGGATTATTATAAGGCATGGGATTTTACTTACTATTATGTACTTCGTTTGCTTGCTGTTAGTAAAAGTAAATGGTAAATGCATTTACTTTAAAGGTGAGTAGTGAGTAGTTGGACATAGTAATATGCAATGTGTAACATAACATAAGTAATAGCACGGCATGTCCTAGGCCACACTAAAAGCAAAGTAAACCAAAACCAACTGAACACAAACACAAACGCACTCTTATTTATTCTATAGAAGGGAGCTTTTAACAATTATTAGTATAGCTTTACAGTGGAGTCGAATATAACTCATAATGTACATATACTACATACATCGCACCTCTACTCACATGTAAAAGATTTTGCTAAAAGAGCTAATACATTAAATATAGTAATAGTGTAATGTAATAGGTAGGACTCCTACTGTAGTTACCTATTGTTAATAAATGATAATTAACTTTCAGGTATAAAATACTGTAGATCACTTACTTAAGTACATCTTTATGTTACATACATACGTGATAGGATGTAGTCGTAATTTTAATTTTAATTTTTGCCCTATGTGCCTTCTGTGTATGTGCATCCTAACGTGTAACTTATATGCATACTATGTGAGTGCGAGTAGTAGTTCAGTTGAATACGTACCTATGTATAGTACATACATAAGGATAAAAATGCATGCATTCCATTTCTTTGCATATGAGAATAATAACATGAGAAAGTAAAAGAATAGAACAGAATGGATGTCTGCTACATACTCTTCTCCATGTAAATATGTAGACAATAGAATCAACATCAACTAATAGTGGATAGATTCAACTTGAATCACAATCAGACTACAAACAAATATATGTAAGCAACATTAGCATATCACGCATGTAATTATACATATAGTAAAGTAAGTAAAGTTAATACCCCCTTTAGAATTTACGAGCTGCAATACAATAGAATAATAATAGTTCACGAAACTATTTTAAACCCAACTAATTCTTCTTAAACATACATTAGTATTACTTACAGGAGCATTTGGCATGAATAAAAGTAGGATTCTTTACAATAATCGCAAGAATTAGGTACCATTATTATCAAAAGAATGCCTCTGGGCCTTTTAGTATGTAAACAGTTTACTAATTTTATTTTATTTCAATTTAACTGGATTATTACTTTTGGGTAGGTAGTAGGTAGTAGGTAGCCAGGTATTCATCTACATAAGGCAATAAAATAAATAGTAGTCATATGAGCTAGAAAAATTCTAATGTAAGCCAAAAGCCAAACTTAAAATACATGTTCCACATCCAAAAGTATATATAATCAATCAGAAATACTTTATAGAGAGGGAGGCTACATTAAATCCGGAATATAGTAATATGACTGAGCTTGTAAGTAAATGTACATAAGTACCTATATACACAGGTAGTATGTATGAAGTAACAAATCATATACTGTAACTATACACTAACGTTTACAAATATTTATGTAAGTAGGTAGTTGTATTTAGCAGGGTTATAGTCAGGGAGGACTTGATAATCGTTATTTTCGTTATACATTTATTACTTCGTTAGTAGAACGACATACACCTTGATTTGATCCCTTGCCTTGGCCCAAACAAGTTGAACTATGTATTATTTAGGCAGATAAGTACTTATACCTATTAGGTTAGTGCATTCAGAGTGGGTATAACATTATACAATCAATATAAAATAGGTGTCGTAGACAAGAAGATACATCCGGCAGTAGTTGAATTATTACAGTAAACAATTTACGAATTGTAGTAACAGGTCGTTATTTACTTTACTCTTATTATGCTACTACATTTAAATATAATAATATTCATTCATGCATTTTTCATGAGAAAAATGCATTGCTAATGTTAAACAGACATTTTGAAAGGTACATATTCTTGCCTAAGCATACAGGGGGCCTATTGCCCGACGTGTCTTCTTGTCGACGGCATAGGTACGAAGAGCAGGTAAGTCCAGATATAAATGTTGTTCAAGTTTAAATTAAAATTCTAAGTTCAAAAGGAAGAATGGAAGATTTAGGGTTAGCCGGTAAGCGGTAAGAGAGGGAAATAAGTAAGTAAGTAGTACAAGGTATACAATAGTAAATGGGTACCGTACATAGTTTGCTCCATATATTTGTGTTTAATGGGTCTGTATAGTAAATATTTAGTAAGTCCAAGTCCAACCTGAATGTCAAGATTGAGATACCCGAGTTGTAATTTGTAATAGGGAGAACTGTAACGTAAACTGTACACCTGAGTGAGTAAATCTCAAGATTTTTCAGATTATTCAAACAAGAATTCTGTTCTGTCTAGGTTGCATTGCGTATCCCTTGTCTAAATTATCGTATTTTGTGTTGCGGTACGTTGCATATTATATTGCTACAGATATATAAGACAGCTCCTTATACATATTATTATATAGTTAGATTAGAGCACATACAAAATAGATTGTGCACTTCAGTCAGACCTAAGATTTATGGATAACAAGAGCCAAACTAAATATTATAATAATATATGACAACATGTTCCTATACTACAAATCTCTTTAGCTCATTCAAACCTTCAAGTACAAACTCTCTTGCCTCATTTCAAATACTTACCTTAATCCTCAGAAATTTGAAAGTAGAATTTGTACTTATGTAAGTAAGTAAGACAAGGTGTCTTGTGGCGACAAGACAGAGACAAGTCACTCACTCCCGGATAACTCTCTGTGTGTACTATAACTAATTCTTTTCCCAAATAATCCTAACTTAACTACCTACTAACTATATCCTATGATTAAAAAACATGTGAAAGATTTAAATAAATTTGTGTGACAAGTTCTACTATGTATATCATACATACAGATAGTGTACTGTAATAGTAGTACGTGAATTTAGGAAGCCGTATCTGGTTTAACGTGTCATGCATGGACATGCATGGGTTACGAATTAATTTTCTTTGGTAGCCAAGCCAGCCACTTTATTTGAAAAGTGAAATGATGTATATAATATTTCAATTTATTTTACTGGTGTGAAACCTCCAAGTATGAGTATGAGGATTAGTAATTCTATTACAGAACAAAATGCCCACATAGCTATACATAGTGTACATAATATAGCATAGACCCATTAAACTCATTGCAATTTTACGCTCATCTTATCTATAAAAATGCATTTTTCAAGAGAAAAATAGAGTTTAGGCAACATGCAATGTAATAGCAACATTTTACACTGACTATTCACTTTGTTCAATGTACACACACTGCAATTTCTCTGAATATAAAATGTAGAGTTTGCCTTGTACTGTCTATCAAATGATTTGAAGGATGATAATGATGACGAAACCTGAAGTTTACAAGAGAACTGATGTGATGTGGGTATGTGAGTAGCTACATACTCTATCTGTAAATCTACCTACAGCAAAGTTTGCTATTTCTTCACTTTGTGATGTGATGTGACAGAGAGTGCCGATGAGTGAGAAGCTCTGCTCATCACAGATAATTGTACTTTTGTATTTACGTCTTGTTGTTTCGTCTTCTTCGGTTAATTAAGCAGTTATATAGTTAACTAGAGAAGAGAGAGGTTCTCCAATCTCAAATGACAAGTAAAATACCTATAAGTAGCACTACTTATGTATATGCACGTATAAATGTAATACTTGATTGCTTTAGTAAATACTTTTGTTAGGTATATGTTCTATCTACTTATGTAATTTAGGTAGCAATAGCAAAAGCAATAATATTAGAATCTGTACTACTTTATTAGAACTGCAAATATTATAATTATAATATGCATGGTAGGTTGTTTAGCTAATCATCTAATTCTAATCAACTATCAATTTAATCTACCAATAATTAATTACTTACAAGCAAGCTCAGAGATAATAACATACCTAGAATACATACATACCTACAAACATGGAAAGAAGACACATACACTTTCACATCATCAGCTCAAATCGCTAATGCTCATAATAATCTTGAGCAAGCGAGAATTTAATTTTCAAAATCGTTCCCATTGCCCGTTGACCTAGTGTATCACATTAATTCACTTTAATTCGATTCAAGAATACGCTCCTGCTACGGCTGCACTGAAAGCACTTGACTCTGTTGACATTCCTGTGCAAATATGCACACTTATTTAATATTACGAAAAGTTCAATTAAGTCGATTCATTAGCTACGTACAGCCATTAGAATGTTATGTTATGAATGTCCACATGTATAAACATGCCATTTAGCATATTAGCATTTAACATACCTGGTAACTATATACTAGCTAAAACCACAACATAATAGAGCAGTTTATTATCGTGTGGGAATCTTCTCTCTGTGTCAATAGGAAGATTGCTACCATACTAAACGATACCGTCATAATATATCTATAATATGTACATTTATCATCATACTGTCATCCTGCACTTGACTCTGTATGTACTGGTGCGATCTATACTTAAACATTTATGTATGTAGAAAAAATAATATGAAATAGCGTAAGAAAAACGCGCAAGTATTCTTTTATTGCATTGCAATTTATAAGCAATTTACAATTTACATTGATTGCCATTGACATAGTGAGTAACGAAAATGAAAGAAGGTAGATAAGTTCATGCACGTAGCTATGCTACTTAAGTAGGTAGAAAACAATAATGGGTAAATTATACATAGTGTAATCGTAATCTCATGTTATGTCATTAAAAAGTAGGTAAAGAATAAATACATGCTTAACTCAATTCAACTCACAATCAGTCACTCAGTTAAAGCCCTTTGAATGAAATTTGAAAACCTATTGTTGCTCATCACATTATTAGCCGCCTGTAATACATAAGTAGACAAGTAGTAGACATTATAAGTAGATATAATATATGTACGTGCATAATAAAAAGGTACCTTACTTTAGCTATTCACCTGAGGCATGATAATAACATTTAATTCAATGTTTTCAAAATACTTGCAAACTTGCAATGTCGAATTATAAATGACGGAGGATCCTATCATAATATTTAAATGTGATGAACTACAAAACATACAAAAGTGAGTTGCCTACTTCGAAATACAATAGCTAAGTAACTTGATACACCTGCTTTTAAAATGCTGTAATAATATTCGTCATAAATATTCCATTGTTCACTAAGTAACTTATTCACTGTATGATATACTAATAACATGTTTATAAACTACAGTATTTACTATGCTCATCCCTTTGTATTATACCCAAAAGAATTTTAATGCTTTAGTACACAGACAAAGCAGTTTCATGATAGTCTGAGCACGCAGCAACAAAATACTATCAAAATATCAAGTCCATATTAACGTGATTGCATAATATCATAAAATAATGCTGTTTCTTAATTCACACCTGTTGTGGTTATATTATTTTAATTCATATATTTACCCTTCAATGGAACTTAATTACTCTTATTTGAGTTAATCATAAGATTAATCATAGTCCCATTAGCCAAATAATCCATTATATTTGTAAACATTCTTCCAGTTAATTTTGAGCAAAGCAGCGGTATATGTACTAGCACTACGGCTATTTGTAATGAGCAGCAGTGATTAATTTCTAAATCATATAATCTATCATTTATTAATAACTATCTGTATTGATTTTACTTCATTCAATTTCATCCAAACAATAAATGTGCAAGCTGTTCCTTCATGAAATATAATTGGTATAAACTTTACGCATTTTAAATAATATTTTCATAAAACCAGCGTATATATAACTGTTAATTGTATTCACCGTGGAAAGATTAAATAATCTACCCTATATTATATAAAATTCGATTTCTTTTAAAATGCCTGTTCGCACAGAAATTCCAGTATATAGTTGTATTTTTATCTATGCACTATTATTACATGGTATTATGTAATCTTTAATGATTACGCACATACATGGGAATGAAGAAGCATTGCCACTAATAAACAAAACAGGTACCAATAATAAGAAGGGTAACTGAAATTATTATCTGCCTTTGCCTGTAAGTATAATAAAACAGTAAAGGAAAATCTAACGAAATGAAACGGAGAAGGAGGACGAAGTTTCTGTTCTGATGCTAACTATATAAGTATTATGCAATTTACAATTACAAACATAACATTATAAATATGATGCTCCCCTATAAGTTATACAACACATGAATGTTTCCACCTGAATAGTTACAATTTCACTCTCGCTAGATTGTCTGCGTTTATTGTGTTTTACAAAGATGTTTTTACATTCACCCTTAGAAAAATGGATGTAAATAATATTACATATAGTATACTAAACTAGCTAACTAGGTATACGTGCAAGTTACTTTCAGTTTCAGTTTATGTAATGATAGTACCTACATGTAACTTGCTCCGTTATGCTGTGCATGTGATATACAAATACATAAAAGCTGTAAATAAATATACAACTAGATTTGTTGTTTAGAAAGGTGAAGTGTCTTTCGTGTGTGGTGTATCTTCTTGCATATTTAAATCAACTTCAACTTTAATACAACATAAAGAATAATTTCCATACCGTAAATGTAACATTGATAAATATCTGGTTTTGCTGACGTTATAGTGTAAAACAGACAAATCTATGTAATACATATCAAATAAAAAAGTTTTTAAATGGGATATCTAATAATTCAGCTTAACTTACTGATTACGGTATATGGTGAGAAAAGTACAAAATTAGCTCCCACAGGAAAACCCTAGTTCATATCGTTGGCTTCATTACATAGAATTCCACACTACACAAAACTGTGTTGTTTATCATCAAATCGTCACCCCACAGGATAATTTTATATAACCCACATACACATTACATACTTCACTGTCTATTTTTTAATATAAATCAAATTCTTAGTATATTATCAACATACAAAAAAGCTAAGTAGTCAAAGCCATGCAGCCAAGTTTCTTTACTTATCATTAGCGTTATTGTCTGTCCTAATCTATAAACTCAAGTTGATGGATGGAAGTGCAATGCCGTTCCACGTCTGCTAACCTACAGCTACGCAAGTAAGGAGAAATATTCCTACGATTAGTATGCATGCACTATAAATGTGCGGCTTTAACTGGATTTAACTCGGACAAAACTAAATCAGACCAGGTCTCAAGTTAAGCCACTTAAAAACTATGGAGTATCTCAAAATAGTTTTATAGAATTACTGACTTAGGTTACCTAATGTATTTAGGTACTGATTGGATAATGAGCACTTTGCTACGTAGGCCAAATTAACCGTAATATTGATATTATAAAGCAGCTTAGGGGATGTAATTAAATGTTGAATAGGGTACAAGGCGCCAATTAAAATTAGGCAAGGCCTGTCTTTCATACTGCTGCATTATAGCATGGTTTTCATCCAAAATGGATTTGAACAATTAGAAAATATTGAAATTTAACCGAAGTGTATAGCTGTTGAGTACATGCTCAAAAGTTGCGCGCAAAATATTTTGTACTAACCTTGTAGGTAGATTTAAGATTTTGTTGTAAAAACCGTCACGGTTTTAGGATAAGGTAGCAAAGGTAATAACCAAATGTATGTATTGATTCGAAATATGCGAATGATGCCAAATAATGTTTTCATGGAAAACTTTTGGATTTGTTATGTAACACAGTCCTAAATAATCCACAAAGATGAGTATTATTCTAGTAATAATTAAGTGTAGGTATTTAATATACTTAAGGTGCTTAAAAATTAAAAAAGTAACCTCCAACCCTCCAAATCCTTCATGAACACAATAACTTTTGACAGAGTTGGCCGG
>JAQFYC010005135.1:0-15180 GCA_034694165.1 Tomocerus mixtus
AAGTAGGTGCATCCATTACATACTCCATCTCTACATTGTAATACAGGCATAAGTATACATTGTATCTGACGATACATCCTATAACTAAAACATAGCAAGTGTATGGTTGTGTTAATATTCTACTTACTAGCAAGCATTATAGTATTTACATAATAAATATACGTATCAAACCAAACCAGTGCACTACACTGCAGTGTAGTTTCATAAAGCTTTGTAATACTTATAAGGAGGTACTTTTAGTGTAAGTAGGCATGTATAAATATAAATGTGGGCATGTGGGTCAGTATGATGTTATAGTATTATATTGCAGTACATTATATATATTATATTTGTATACTAAAAAATGCTTAATATATATTGTGATATGCTTTTCCACTATACTCATGCAGCTATCATGATCATAGGCACTTCAAAAAATCCATCCAAATTCAGTTTCAATTTTTTTGGTACCTTCATCTTGGCTTGGCACCATTCGTGTCATATCTCTACATAAATTGCGGATGTATAGAGTATAGAAGTTAACCTATATTGTTAAACTAGTTTGTATCAACTATGTAATTCCTATAAGTATATAAACCCCACATAAATAAATATAAGTATAGTTCCTATGCATTGTAATGCCGTGTTAGGTATAAGGAAGGTGCTAGTTTATACGTTTCTCGTTTGGCATTTATGGGTCTACATCTCTACATAATGCTGGCAGAGCTGCAATTCCCTTCCAGTTACCCACTTGACTTAAGTGATACTTACTATATGATGGGAATATCTTTAACAATAAGTAAGTGTAACCTACTTATTGTTAATAAGGTATCTAGAATACAATGCTCTAGTTCTGGGTTCTGGCTGGAGAATTGAATGCAATCTGTACATCATAGTAAGTGGATATTGGATATATGGTTTTATTGCGATGTTGTGTTATGTATCTTTAGTATGTATTGTGCTGTATATAATATTGCTATGCATTAAATGTTGAGAAGTGAGTAGAGTAGAATGTAATGGAGAAAGTGTACGAAAGGAAAGAAGGCGAGGATTGCAATTTCCTCACAATCAGTTTATACTTACAGACGGACGGACGAACGGACGGGAAGGCGTTAAGCCAACAAAGCGAAACCGTTTCATTTTATTCCGCTCTCTCTCTCTGGTTTGTTTTCCTGGATCACATCACACCAACGAAACCAAACTGGAGGAGTCGAAGACAAGACGGGAATCCTAATCATTTTATATAATAAGAACAAGGATCATAGGAAACACTAGATCTTATTATATGACCACTAAACTACTTATGGAAGACACAAAGTGCTCTATAGCAAAACATCAACTAAATGTACATCTCCAGTACTTTAATGTACTCTAATACTAATACTATTATAGAAGAAGATACTGAAACCTTCAGAAATACGACAGAAAAGTGCAGTACTGATATTACTATTAGAGTATGCGATACAATGCAGTGGAACATCAAGAATTTCAACGGATATCGTGCAGTCAATTTCACATTGAAATCAAATCAATCGGATTCCATTACAGTTACAGATTGAGTATTCCACATCTTGGAAAGGAAACGTCATGCTGGAGCGTACAATGCACATTTTATAGGAGTTAAATCGTTATTACCAGGAAAAGTCATCCAATTCAGTTGACGAGAGGATAGGGGCGGCGTGTCTAGAAATAAACAAGGGTAGGATATGAATGTATCTAAAACTAAAGAAATAATAATACAGGTTAAATGGAGAAAGATGTAAAATTGAAAGAAGAAATTGCAAAAACTATAGTTAAATGATGCACAGTACCTAATATTTAACAGTAAACAAGATAAGTTGTATCATAAAAAGAAATAGTGGGTTCATATGAAATATTAATTTCTTTTGCTAAATATTCCCGATTCAAAGAACTTCCAAAAAGTATTTATAACCCTTTAAGTCTTATTTTTCAAAAAAACGGAATTTTTAATACGATTTAACAAGTAAAAATAAAAACATTGAATCCCTATGTTGAAACTAAACCTTACCCGCCTTAATAGGGATTCCCATAATATGTTTATACATATCCGACCTTTGTGAATAAGTATCCCAGTACAAAATTACATGAGCTTGTATCTCTTTACAGTTGTTATCAGGGATGCCAGAGGAAAATTGCAAACGCAATTTAAAGCTTATTGATATAGGAGGAGTGATGGCGGGGTTGCAGTTGGTTGGATGTTGTTAGAGAAGCTTTAGATTACATTTGCCCTTCTTTACGCCTCTCTTGGTCCTCTTGGAAGGGGAACTAAAGGAGAAGCCAAACTAGAAACTGGACCACTTTATATGGTTATACATGTAATGTAAACTCCTTATGTGTGTAGTTAGTAAAGGGAGTCTTATTTCTAGTAGATTTGATTTTCTCGGAGGGAAAGTATTACTCGATAAATAGGATCAAGACTTTGAATAGCTACCTTCATACTTATTGTTACATTGTTAGTACAGCACGGGTAATTTAATTTCACTGCGTCTCAGTTCACTTTCTTTGCTTCGTTTTCTTCTCATCTCATAATATCCCTTCCTTCCCCACTCACTTAACTCCAAGAAATGAAGCTTAACCAAAACCAAGAAGTTACCGCTGCTACTAAGATTGATACTTAAGACATACTTACATGTTACACTCTGTGCAGTGACATACTGATATTACTTTTAAGATTAGTTGCAATGAAGTAGAAGTGCCAACAATCTGGGAAAAGGTAAACGTAAGAAAATATTTGTCCACTTCCATCTTTCCATCTTCAAGCCCTGCTTGCATTATAACATTTGTGATTTCTAAGATCAACGCTAAGATGAAAATAAATGAGGTGGTATGCTGTATGAGTATGCAAATAATATAATTATTATTACCATGATATGATATGATCCAAAAATTGTTTATAATAGTAGGATACCTACTACCTACGTATTTATTTTTGTAATAGCCTCTGATAACAAGTTGTAAATTCGGAGGTATTACATTGTACGCATACAAACAATAAACTTTATCCAGGTCCAATTTTAACACACAGCAGCTCGAATTCTATATTTAAAATTTATTATTGCACAAAAATAAAAAGTAGCTTTATAATGATTTGATGAAACTTTCTTTTGGTTAGAATTTTGCATTACATTTACTGCAGTAAACTTACCAAATAGGTTTATGTGTACATACGATCATACGACATACTATGAGTCTCGGAATGCATTAAGTATTACAAAATGTAGTTAGAAAAAAATAGAGACCGAGACCTTGAATGGCTCCATTAAAAGCCATACAGCTTTTTGCAACTATATAATAATAATGTATATATCTGTGAACATAAGTTGTAAGTTGTAAGTGTATGTTTATTTATGAGAGAAATAATTCCCTTTGGATTTTACACGATATGTTTGCACTTTGTGCTTATCATATAAAAGTATAAACTAGTGCATGCACATACATTTCTAAGCTTTTTACTGGGAGGATGTACTTTAGAATATACTAGAACTACAGTCTAGTAGCTTAGTACAACAAACATGTGTATTGTATTTCCATGAATATAAAATACACAAAAGCTTTTCTTAAGAATTGTAATTGGACATTTAGTATTCTTGTAGGAAGGCAAGAAGGCTCTGTCTTATTGCAAAATGGAATTGAAATAATTATCATTTCATAGAGTAAAGTGCACTCAGATGTATTGTATAACTGTAGTTTGCAGTATTTGTACTTACTCAATAGAACTCTCTTTCTCTCTCGCTCACAAATCTCCAGCGAGCGAGACTAAAACAATGGACAGCAATGGAACAAGGGAAAGAAAACATAGGGACTTGTTTTTGTGAGCTGCCTTTTGTAGAGTTGTGGGACTGTAGGGAATTACATTAAATTACATATAAGCTGATTCTGAAGTGAAGTGTCGTTAGTGTCCAGTTAGAAACGGCGACGACGCAACACAAGGACAACACACAGACAACAACAGTGCAAACTAACAAAACAAAATAAAATATAATGGAACAAACAAGCCGAAGAGAACCGTTAAGTAATATATCTGTATGTACATATAAGCTTTACTTATTGTTAGAAGAATCAATGAAAGCAAGTCTCATTCGACTGTTGTACTATTCTATGGATACGTATGCATAAGTCCATATAAACCTTATTGTTGGTTTACAGTTTGTTCCTTTATTCATTGCCAGTCCTTTATTTAGTAGTCAGCCAAGTGTTCCATTCTATACAATGAGTTACACGCTCTACATTACTCTGAGTGGGCGAAGCGATGCGAAATCCACTATCTGACTGACGACAAAGAAACACCAAACACTAAGCCAGCCAAGTGCACGTCAAAGCCCAGAGGCCTAAACGAAATTAGAATATTCAAATTATGGAGACTAAGTAGGATACCTCATTTTAACTATAGGTATTCAACATTAGTTAATATAAATATTATTTTCTCTCTTTACAAATAAAATCAAATAGGGCAATGTTTTCTGTACAATATTTCTCCAAGTTTACATTTATGAACAACAAGAGCAAACATTATAGTTATAGTACTCTTGATACCCTTCGTGGTACAAAATCACATGCATGCACAGTGAGTAGGAAGCTTTACAATAATTGTATTGTATTCAACGGGAGAAAACGGGAGAAAGCCGATATAGGTATATTGGTTGTGTGCGATAGAACCTGCAAGACAATCACATTATCTTTCAGAAATATTAACTTGGGTTCTTTGCTCTGTATTTTAAGAATATTTGTGTTATTAACAGTTAAAATTAGTAACAATCTTTCATTAGGAAAGCACATTTTCTGTACAGTGCAGTGTTATTTTAGAGAATTCTAAACTTATGAAAATGCCTTTATAAAAATAAATCGTGTCTGTATTCGCCTTAGCCTACTTTTACACATCCTGCGGGTATACTTATTATCCTTTTGTTTATCTAAAGCCCACATACACAACGAGAATTGCGAGAAATTCTTCTCACAGAAGGCGTTTTAAGAAAATGTAATTATTTTAAAAGCTTTTTCTCAGGTACAGCATGAGTAATAAATTCAAACTTGTGAATTGCAAAAGAGTAGAGAAGAAGAGAAACAAGAAATTCTAAAAGACAGCGTGTACTCTCGTTGTAGGATGTGAAGTGGATTTAATAAATTACTTACGAGTATGTAATTGAAGAAAATTCGTTACTACTGACAGAATGCTTTCAACTTGTCTTAACAAATTCAAAATACGACATTGTTTTTGGCATACAAGAAAAAATTAGAAAGCACTGCGTAGGATGTTCTTGGTCTGACACACTGGTACATATATAGTACATAGAAGAGTGTATATTAGACCAATGTTGGCAAAAAAGGACAAAAAGACGGAGTTTAACATTTCTGTTTGTTTGTATTAATATCAAGTTGTAGTAGAATGGTGAAGTTGTAGTTTAATGGAGGAGTCAACGTTTCTGGAATGTGGATTGCGTAATATTATGCAATGCAATAAAATAGTGAAGTGCATGTACTTATGCAGTAAGTATGTTGAACATATGTATGCAAATATGTATGTCAGTAATGGAGAAAGGAAGTACGTCCCAAATACAAGCTATATCATAGCTCCTAACTTAACCTACATACATAATACGTACATACAAGTAACATTGAATTGAACATTCAACTCACAAAGTATGTACGTTACGTTCTGTATTTTTATATTTCCCATTTCATGTGCAGTTTTCTAGATAAATATGGATAATAAATATATGCAGTGACATTCTTAACTTTCTCTTTCAAAGAACTGAACATTGAATGAGCAAATCCTTTTGATAATACATACCTTTTTTGTTTTTTATAAATAATATAAGCCGACAATTTTCATCCAGGTGTACTTGTAGTAAATGTAATGGACACATAACACATAAGGATATTGGCATATGTCTTGGGAGAACGTCCATGAACTTGCAAATGGTGATGATCTAGAATCTAGACTGGGTTAATCTTATGCATTAAGCTGAAAGTGGATTATGTTAATCTTGATCATAACCCTAAGGGTACATAAATATGCTAGCTACTTTTACGTAACATAACACAAAATATTTTATGGACACATTTGGGACTGTGTAAGGCAATTTAAAAAAAACAAGTTTTCAACATATTTCCGACTATTCCGACTATTTAGTTAATGGTATTGTTATGGCAGAACTTGGCTGTACAAAACAAAATACACAACGACTTATACATTCACTGTACATATTTTATTCCACACTCTAAGCACTAAGCACTTACCGTGGAGTACATTATTATGTACAATGTTATATCTTACCTTTCTATTGTACATACGTAATATTTCTTTTCATGTGAGCTTATGCTGTTGTAGATTATTTTCCAAGTTGTATTTCAGGTACTGCAAAAATAATACTTTTAGGTACGCGTAATTCCTAAAAATGTGTTAAAATATTTTTAAAGCCCCACATCGTGATTTCTAAAAATGCCAAAAACACTGAAGCGTGATATTGGGGACACATGTGTACTGTGTACCCAACCTAAAATATGTATGAGAATATAAGTAGTCAAAGTAGATTGTGAAAGTTAAAAAAGCAGACATTGGATTGACTAGACAAACAAAGAAATGAAGTCTCTGCTTTACTTTAGCCAAGCAATCGTCGACTTACCTTGAAAAGTTATTTTACCTTGACGTACGTATAACAACTAAGTTCGTGTACAGCTGTACGGGTATTTATTTTAGTAGAGTAAGTTAAGATCGGGAAAGTTCAAAGGCAAGGCATTTCATAACTATAGCACACACAGACACACATACACACACACGGGGGACGTGAAGCAGATGATGCGGGAAGGAGAAGGCGAGGTTATACAAAAGTTAATAATATATGTATGAGATCAGGTGTACTGGGAGCCAACAGCCGCTCTGCTAAGTACCTGCAACTCCCGAGGAGAAAAAGACGTAACTGTAACATTTACCAGCTAATGCTTATTTAATACTACACACATTCATTACATACTCACAAATGGGAAAATGATACTACACACATTTATACGAAAGAATAACCTGAAGAAAGGAAACTTAGGTAATTTTGCGTTATCTTAACACATTACCAACACTATTACCGTAATATGACATTTCTCGCAATAGGAGATGTCCTTCAGAGACAGAACGGACGAGTCTCCCACGTAAATAAGCCAAAGAGCACAGGACGGGTGAGAAAGAAAATAAAAAAATAAGAATTGGTATTAGAGAGTAAATGTCACGTCAAGAATGCTGGCCATGGGAAGATGCAACGTGGAATCATATCCTCGCACATTGCTCCTCGTTTACTCAACTCCGGCTGTCTGGGCTGTCTCTCTTGTGATTGTGATGGGAGACTTCTTTTTATATTTATAATGAAATGAGATCCATCTAAGTCAAGTCGGGACGAGCAGAGATGAGCCATCCATGCAGCATTCTTTCCTCTGCTACAAAGTCTGTTGACATGGATTATGTGAGTAACTGGATTTATACTTACTCGACGATATACTGTACGACCTTTCAAAATAATTTCACCAAATGTGCCTCCTCTTTCATTTTTATGTGTCGGCCGAAGTACAGAGGTAAATATACACGGTCCTGCATAATATTAAGCCCGGGGTCGGGTATAAGTGACATGGTGTGCAATATTCAAAAGGTTTATATAACTTCCTGCATTATGTTACGAGTCATGGTTTTATCCAAGTGAATTTGTATAAGGTACATGTAGAATATGTACACTGTACAATGTCACGACATTTACTTTGAATGAAAAAGTGTTTTTAAAATTACCAAAATTAAATGCGTTTTCAGGAAAACGTTTCTAGTTTTCTCGTATCTGTTTGCTTAATTTGCCCAAAATGTTATTTTCAGTAGGCATCCAGTTGCTGATTTTTTGTGTGAATTAGGAATGAAAAACAAAAACAAATTTTTATGAATTTTTAGCAATTACTACCAATCAAAATATGAAAGATACTTTGTCTGATTTATGTAGATATGTCATGTTGGGGCGCAACTTGACTATTATTATAAGAATAGGCCACAGACCCGAGACTAAATATTGTGCACCTCTCTGCACTTAATATGAAAACGGGTATGCTACTATGTTATGGTTATACTAATAATAATGATGTTTTCCCCTTAGGTTGTTGACGGTGCGGTGCCTACATTACATTACACAATAAAGGCACGTTTATAGTAAATGCATTTTCTAGACTGGCAACATCAACGTTATTATATTAAAATGGGAAGACGTTTTGTGTGCAGTTATCTTTAAATTGAGTTAGCTTTGGAAACGGAAGTGGTTCAGGCGTTTGGAAATGTGTACCTTAGCTGAACTACTCGTTCTTACTTACGTAAAATGAAAGTGAATATCCCGCGCATACAAACACAAAGTTGATGTAAAATAAAATTGACAGTTCTTCAGGATAAGTTTATGTGAAAAGGTTAGTTGGATTGGTTTTGGGGAGTGAAGGAGTCAAGGGAAGTCAAAAAAGTAATATCTTGGAATACCTAAGTGAGAACATAAAAGAGTTGAGGGAAAGTGTGAGAGTAGATCCGAGTCATGTCACAGTGTCAAGTCAATCCTATCCTTAGAAAGTAACTTAAGTTGAAGGAAGGAGAGTTAAATGTAATACTTAGTGACTGGCAGGACAGAACAGGATCGTCCCGTTCAAATACACAACCAAATTGAACTTATATGCACACAAATACACCACTTACCTACTTTCACTTACATTTAGTTTACCTTTCCAACTTATTTAGCTTTCTCCACTGAATAAGTATTAGTAAATGTGTCTCCTCACCTAGATATATTTTTTTGGTTAGTTTTTATCAGATTGAGTGAGTGAGTGACACTGATGTGGATTTGAGTCTTTCCTTCCGCTGTTGTCCTAGTCATCTCCTATAATGGGACAGAGAGTGTCAGAGGAGTCGGGATCCCATCTCTTCTGCCCGCCTGGCCTGTCTCCTCTGCTTACTCTTGCCAGTTTATTCGAGTGAGAGGTGACGAGAGTCACAATGACACCAAACCAAAGACGAGGGGGAGTGCGACAAAAAATAAAAGATAGCATATTGGCTTTTTGTTGCCTTGCAAAAACTTTCATCCATCTACATACATCGTGAAGGTACTTACTTTCTCCTCCTTTTACCAGAACACATACTCGCTACAGTGTCGGTGGAAAGTCCAGAAAAATAATCGCTATTTGTGATTAGTATTTAGCTGATAGTAGTGGCAACGTACACCAACTACGTATTTATGTATTTGGCTAGTTCTTTAGGTTTACTTTCTACAAATTAAGTCGAACTAACGTTTTTAGATTTTTAACCTCACACAGCTTCATATCAAAAAATTTCAAAAGACCAATTTTTAGTATTGTCTTTGATGGTGAAGTATGTTTGTCATATAATATATTTAAAAAATTGGATACAATATTTAAGATTCCAAAAACAAACTTTTGGTAAATTAAATACGACTTTGTACATAATATTTCCATTTAATCAAAAATGTGGATTAACTTATCAAATGCACTGTATTATCTGCAAACTGCACCACTCTCTAGGTAAGTAATGTACAAGTGTAGAGCAGTAGTGAGTGTGACTGTGATACATCTATCCGTCCGTAGTACGTCGTACATAAAGTAAAGTAAGGCAAACAAAGGTCGTAACAGAATCGTATAAAATACAACAACTAAGCAACGTACATAGGAATAGTAAGTGTCTACATGCCCCTAATGCCTAAATATAAAAAGGGAAGTCAAGGCGAGCGAGACGCAGTAGTTTTTTGTGTAGGCTAATAGGCCAGACGGGTTAAAATGAGTTTAACAGAAAATTGTATACAAGGGGAAGCTTGCGGCAGAGAGTTAGTGAAAGTAAGCACACTTTCCCCGGCCAGAGCAGCTTCCTTCCTCGGGTTTTCCTCACTTTTCAGATGAATCCACTCAACTCAAGTCGAGTTAACTCTTTCTGCTTTCTCTGATGTGATGTGGATGTGATGTGCGGAGAAAGCAAGCGAGGAGATGAGGCAGAAAGCAGGAAATAAGGGAAGCGTCCGAAAAGTAATCAAAGGGAAATTTACGGCCACGTTTAATGACACCCATCTCCTTTTGTCTATCTCCTTCCTCACTCCCTATCCATATATATTCCCTTAGGCCTTCTTTTTCCTCAATATCCCTTCCTTCCGTGGCATTGCATTTCGGTTTCTGCTCCCACTATGTACTCATTAGTCTATAACAACGGATTTTCCTTCGTAAGCCTTCTTTCACAATAAATTTATTTGCTCCGCGCTTAAAAAATCATCTCAGCCCGTCTCCAGACAACACAATTGCTATTTTTATTTGCAAATAACCCTTCACAGATTCTCTCTTTTAATAAGATTCTATTGCTTCGTAATTTAATTCCCTTTTCATTTCGTTACGCAAGCAATAAGCACCTCCTTTTATTCTTATTATCTCGAAGGACCAATGTACTATTATCAGTGCATTTCACTTTTACTTATTTTGGATAAAATATTATTATTCTATGTTTGCAAATACATCATATATTCAGTATGTAGTAATTCTGCAATTATATTTCTACGGGTGAATGAACATTCGCGAATAAATTCAGCTTATCAATAAATACTTTTGGTATTTAATTAAATAATAGTAAACTTTATTGAGACAAAACCTTTTATAACAGAGTAAAAATAAATAAATAATGTAGTACCTACTCACAACAGGAGGGAATCTTATCCCTTATACTCACACACATGGGTTGTAAAAGGTAATAAATATTATTCTAAATGTATTTCGTGTAATTTCATGTAACACATGAAACAAGTTAATTATTACATCTAGGGAAACTTACCTCCATTGCCAGAATACATAAATAATACACAATCTGGAGTAGATAAACTATTTTACATGCTGTCTTACATACATAGTGGCACAACAGTAATTGTTCTGTACACAATAATAATTTGTTATCATTTGCAGTTACATGTAATGCATGTAGTATCTGTATGTATTATGTATATAATGCAGTTATGTCTTCTTATTTCTGCTTTCTCCATTTCACATCTGTATTTCGCGTGTTGTGGCCTGTCCTGCACTACATTACATAATATTTATGCACATAGTATTCATAATATGTTATCTTGTCAAGAGTAGTCTACTTATTTATCCGTATCTACATAACATATCTGTAGCACGAGTACAATATACACGACAGTATGTAGTAATGTAGTATTTTGGCTTGGCCGTCATAAAAGTCTATACGTAATATAACAGTACGAATACGAAGACTTATATTTTATAGAGTAAAAGTAGAATATTATGAGTAGCAGTCGGTTTCCCTTTCCCGGGAGAGAAAGTGGAGAAAGGGTCTTCATTTCCTTCTTCTTGAGTCTAATCGTCTATCTCGAGTTTAGTTCCTATTGGTTGGTACGTTCATCTTTAATGTGGGAATTGGGGATTCTCTATCCTACAGTCTACAGTTACAGTTACAAATGCTACTAAACTATATCTATATCTACACTTATTTATATAGTTCACAATATTGTATCTCTGCTCACAGTATAAACAATAAACTATTTATGAACCATAATGTTAAGTACATACTGCTCTGCACACCCTAACGTGTTGCTTTAACTTTAACTTTTGTTTTTGGGGCAACAGTCACATATTTCATTTCATACCAAACATTTTCATGCTTTACTTACATATAGATTTATAATTTACCTATTTAGAAGTAGGTTAATTGTATTAGTAAATGGGATTGGGAGTTTTGGCTGAGTCATTCAGGGGATTATCAACGTGACAAGATTATAATGTATAGATATTTGTAGAATATTTATTTATGTATCTGTAAATAGAATAGAAATGTGTTATTTTGGTGGTTCTGGTGAAGTACGACAAGATAAAGTAAAAGATATTTAATACAAACCTTATCTTGCTCCTTCCGTAATTAAGATTGCAAATAGTTAATTATTTAATTGCAGATAATAATCAGAACACTACAACTAGAGTGATTAAATTAACTTACAAGATAATTTGGATAAATGTAGTGATTAGTTGATTAGTAATAGTAATAAGGGAATACGTTCACAATGATATTCAATTTTATATGCTAAGTAGAGTAGAATAATTGAATTACATAGAATAATTTGGTAAATTGTATTAGGCACATTTAGAAATGACCTGGAACTGTCAACTGCCTACTTAGTACTTACTTGATTACTTGCTTTGTATAATACGATAAGATTCGTTTCGCACTTATCATTCCGCAAAGTGTATACAAATAATTTATTTAAGATAGAAATATTTATATGTACACGAGTACGATATTCGAGATAAAGTAAGACACGGAGAGAAAGCAAAGAGAAAGTAATTGGATAAGCGGGACGTCTACGTGCCCACTGCTCTAGTTTTTAAGTCAAGACTAAAAATGTTGCGAGTAGAGTTTCTTATCGTGGGTATGTGTATTTCTTGGTGGGGGTGGGGGCGGAGTGTTTTTGAAGGGCGGTAGTTGTTGTTGGGGCGTCGTGCTACTCAGCGTCTCCATGATCAGTGACTGCGGAGTGGGGATTTGGTGCTGAGCGGGTTTTGTGTTGTAGTGGTTGCCTTTGCGGGAGGGCTTCGGGTGCTTGCTCAATTTGGGCTGTGAGGGGCTGAGGGCGAAGGAGTCGTGGCTGTAGGAGTTGGAGCCTCCGTGGAGGTAGTAGGGGGACCCGGGGGAGGTGGTGCCACGGGCGCGGGAGGACAAGGCCATGGTCGTCGTGGTGTCGGAGGAGTTCTTGGCGGGGGTGGGGCTGGGGTCCCAGATGAACACGTAGTAGGCGCTGAGGAGAAGGGCCGCCGTGGAGACGCTGATCACATAGGCAATCACTGTCAATATCCGAACGATTTTTCGGTGTTTTTTCCCGAAATCTGCTTTGCTATGGTGAGCCATTGACCCACTTGCTGATGAGTTATCTGTGGATGTGGAGGACCCGGGAGTCTGCCGACTTCCACAAGCACTCCCTCCGCTGGTTGACATTTTTATCGCTTCTCCCTCCACTTATTCTGTCTATACTTTCTGTAAGACTTTCTCCCTTTATAATATACTTATACTATTATTTATGTACGTAGTACTCTACTATACTCATACATACCGTTGTGTTAGAATATTTGGGTGCAGATGCAGTAGCAGTGGAGAAAGAGATAGAAATCAGGGAGTGAAAGCGAAGAACAAGATTCGGTCAACCTCAACTTTCTCTGGCCTTTCTCTCTTTACTGTAGTTGTGATTATTTTATCCTCTTCTTCTTCTTTTTATTGTCGAGTACTTCACATCCTTATTCTTATGCTTCTCCTCTCCTGTCGGCTGTCTCCAGACGCAAATGATAAATCTGATAGCTCGTTTGTGTCTTTAGCACGGATTAGATGATCGAGGACTCAACTGCTTTAACTATGTCGCTCACATACAAGTACAGGAACTATATTCCCTTTATGATTCTCCCTCTTTCCTCTCCAAATCTGAAATATACAAACAAAAAATTCAGGCCACGTTGTCAGAACAGGGAAATCAGATTACTCTGAGCAGACATGTACATCGGTACACAAACTTTGGCTTAGTTATCTCCTTGGTATAATTTCTTGGTAAGGCAGGTAAATAAATACTGACAAAAGACTGCATCAGTTGCCTAACTATTCAAAGTATATTATTATTAATATAGTTTTTTAATTAGGTTGTTTTTGACTTGTTTTCATCAATGTAAAATTTTAATATTGCAAATTATTTTTACGTGCGTTAAATATTAGATTAATTAGATGTAGATGTTTTATGTTTTTGCAAACCACTAATCTGAACATTAAGTACTACCAATTTCATCAAGAGACGAATGTTTATTGGTTATCATGCAATCTGATAATCAGCCTATGAGGAGGTTGTGGGCGATGATAAGGATTATGAGGAAATTGAGATGTTTGATGTCCACGAGAGTTTACGACTCTTCTCTATCTCAAATGCCATCAACTACATCTCAAGGAAAGTATATCCCGTAGTGCAAATAACGTACATACTGTACTACTATATTCTGTAATTTAGCTCTAATAGCTAAAAGTATATTGAATACCATACCATAAGTATAAGAATTACATTATAATAATATGTTAAATATAATATAGACTGGGTTTAGACTGGGTATTAGATTAGGAAACGAAAGTTAGGATTCTCCTATATTATGCTCTATATATCTGTGAAATGTGCAATAGAGTTAACTTTCTGTTTCTGTATTGTAGTATATGTACATAGTTTCCCCAGTTTCCTTCTAAACAGAGTTGTTGGTGTCCTTGTACTGGTTGAACTTTATTCCATGGAATTGGCATCAATGGCTTTTAGTATTTAAGATATGGATTGTCTTTCCTGTCGCGCTTCGAGTGGTTTATCGTACTTAAGTATACATTCATCTACCTAACTGTTGTTCCTTTAATATAACACAAAGGCTTTGCTTAGGCTAAACACACTATAATATGCTAAATACTTATATGACCTAAATTTTTGAACAACTTAAACTTAAACTCGACCCCAAACTAAAGCTTTAGCCGAACTGAGCTGAGCTGACTAAGAAATAAGGCAATTTTAAGTTGGACTTGGACTCTAATTCCTGAAACTGTATACCTACATTCCAAATCTACATTTGCTCTAGTCTAGTGAGTTCCAATTTTTTGTCTGCAACTGAATTGAATAGGATAAAATCATAAAATGTATAAAGTACCTATACCTAACCTACACCAGATAAAGATGAGGATAAATATATACCTCTAGACGTATGTGTTTGACTGGTAGGAATAGGAACCTAAATTATAGCCGAACTACCCAAGGAGACGAGATAGCAGGCCTTGCCAGGGAGTCAGACTGAATTAAACAAAGCATCTCCACACAGCCAGACTTGAATTATATTTTTATAGACATCTTAACATTTCTTTGTGCTTTCTCCACTTTCTTTTATTCTTTGGCATTCTTTTTGTGATGGAGAAAGTCAACGATGGCTTAGGTAGCCTGCTGACTTTGCCCTCCTCGGGGTTACCACACTTCTAGGGGCCTAATTCTATTGTTCGCAGAAGATTTACAGAGTTTTATAAGTTCAAAATTATAATCCTATATTTTATTTTCTATTTTAGCCCGCCCGAGTGTGCGAGGCTGGCTTATGTAATCGCAATGTCTGTCCGTCCGTGCGTCCGTGCGTCCG
>JAQFYC010005136.1:0-15177 GCA_034694165.1 Tomocerus mixtus
TGTCTCATTATTGCACCGTAGGGGCCCAGAACTAAATCTTGCTTTGGGGCCCGAAATTTATAGTTCCGCCACTGATTATATACCTAATTAAATTATAAGTTATTTACTAAATACTGTGCATTTAGCTATTCACGGTTCTAAAGTATAATTTTAAGGCAAAATATAAATTCATATTTAGTCAATTTAGTGCGAATTCATTTCAATTTAGTAATCCATATTGTACGACAAGCGAATATGAATATTTTACCCTAGTTTCTCGCAGTTTGGATCCGTATCATTCATTTCCAAGTAATACTGCAAAATTGGACATTGCAAAAATCTTCCTTTGTTAGAGCGGAGATACGACTCTAGTGACCCAAGCCCACATAGTTCAAATGCAACGTATAGTATTCCTGTTCACAGGCAACTTATTAGATTACATCTTTATGGATGGATATTTGATCATAATAACAATTACTACTACTACTACTGTTAATATAATTGTATGCCTTTTCTTAATTCTTATGAGTATAGGAGCCCAACAATTCGACAATGTTCGCATGTTTTCCAACATAAATGAAGATTTTCAGTTCAGATATTAAAGATGTCAATTGGGACATTGATCTGGTAGAGTTGATAGTTTTAAATGCAACGTCATTATCTACTTTAGCTATTCTTCCTTTAAAAACAGCACCAAACTCACCTTTTCCCAAAATTTTATTATGGTCTAAAGGTAAAAATATTCTAAACTAATTACATGACTCAAATTTATTCCCCAATGTTGTATACAGCAGCAGTAGGCTTTATTTTATTTCGGTACACCTACCAATTTGAAATGAATGTTTTCCTAATTCGTATTCTTTGTCATATGCCTGATGAAAAGCGTCATCACTTCCCTCTTGAGAACCACAATCTTCTCCGTTGTTTCTGAGTTTTTGTTGAAGACCATTTAGCAATTTTTCCAATTCTTCCATTTTCCTATCTCTTGACGTCTATAGAAATAAACCACACAATTAGACTGAGAACATTTTAACCACAAGATAGTCGGATCGGAGACTACATGATATTTTACCTTTGCATGACTGTAGACAAAGTATGTTATAATCAGGAAGGCAAGCAAAACAAGAAATAAAGCAACCGGAACTCCAATTGTTATATTTCGGTAGAATGTTTCTATAAAGTATTTTATATATACTAATCATAATATAATACACAAAATACAGCTTCAAAACAAAATGCTTTAAAATATATTTCCATTGAATATAGTATAAGTGGTATCTGATATGATAGCGGTATTCATGTTATGACAATGTAGGCATGACTGAATAATGTACTCGTTTTATTGTTTTAAATGCTTACCATGTTGTGTAAAAACATTAAATTTTGCCGTAGCATTCCCGATATAATTTTCCACGTGGCAAAAATATTCTCCTGCATACGAGTTGTCGTAAATTGGAAATTGTAACGTTTTCTGGTACACTTTGTCATTTACAATAATAGAATTATGTATTTCCTAAACAAAAATAATAGATTTTTAAATTATCACTCAAGAAATCATTTTGAATTGGGTTGTCTTATTCAACAAACTTGCTTAACCTGGCCCATATTTGTCCAATAAATTATGGGAGTTGGGAATCCATCAGCCTCACATTTTGCCCCTTGGTCCTTTTCTCCAACTTTTATAGCTATTTCCTGTTTAGGACTGATTATTGTTGCAGGAGTGGCATCTTGTAATCAAAATAAATAAATTTTAATTGAAATATGTTTAGTTTAGACTTTAGAGTTTGATTTTTTATTTTATTAAATGATCTAGCCCAATCCCGATAATTACTTGTTTTTAAGTGTTTGAAAAACTTACATTTAGAATATATTTTAATGGTGTTTGTTCTCCACCTGCCAATATTTTTTAAATCCAACGTACTAAGCAAAGGAGCAGTACAAGATATACTAACTACAGTGGTCTCCTCCAAATTAAGTTCAGAAAGCCTTGTAGGATTGGCACCAATTTGGGAATTTCCTTCCGAATGCAATTCACTAATATTTCCTTTTATATATATTGTAATAATTGATCGTGATTACTTATTTAAAATTACACACAATAACAATAGGGTCGGTCATATTTTGGTCGAGGTTTGTATCGGAATTATTAATTATTTATACCTTTCGGAATGGGTTCTTCAGTACCATTAGCAAATGTCCAATACCATAGAAGACCATGGGCGAAATAGAAGGAATGAGCCTCACAACGAAATAAAAATTTCCTTGGAATTGGAAGTATTGTATCATTGTAATCAACAGTAATCTTCAAAATTGAATCAATTGGATGCTCCTCTGAGATGCCAAAATCTGTAAAACGGTATTGATATTTGACATTGGTATATAACCAAACAGCGTTTTGATTAAATTCAAAAAATAAATATTTTTTTTTTAAATTGTTATTTTTCCAATACAAACTTGTCCATCGAAACCACGAAAGTAAATTTCCTGAAAAACGTGTGATGGAGACTCTGAGCAATCCAAAATGCCTTTACCTAAAGGCTTAATCGACTTACAATGAGTAAGACTGTCTTTTGTTGCATTTATATCTGAGTTTGTCAAATATGTGCATGCAGAACCAAATGATATTCTCTCAAAAGTGGCCGTCTTAAGACAAACAAAAACATTAAGGTAAGTATTAATTAACTGCAAACATATTATTATTTAGCAGGATGACATAACCTATTCATTTAGCTAATTAATAACTAATAATATACATACAGGTAGGTAGTTAACATTCTTTACCTGCAGACTCTTTGCTAGTGATTGGCAAATAATTAAATTCTCACACGCGGCTTGCTTGAGAATGGATGGATTTTCACTTTTACATGTGATAAAGTTGCCATGTCTATTGTAGTTAAGTTTGATGTCTAATTACAAGGCAGTAAACAAAACCTGATAATATTATATTATGACAAACCCTCCATGAAGTCGCGGCGTTAAAATAAAATATTGTTTTCCACCTTTTCTTGTTAATTCCACGTAGGTGTAATATTGCTTATTGTGTGTCGTAACGTAATTACAATTAAATTTCAATTTTTGACCGACTTTTAAAGCATCTGTGGAATATTCAACTGTATAATAAGGTGTTGAAGATTCGTTTTTTCGGGAATATATAATTTTATCTTGACTGCAGTTTTTTAACATTGTCAAATCATCATAATAACTGTTTTTTAAATAAGAATTAAAAGTCCCATTAAAATGTTTGTAATTTATTCTTGTATTCAACTATATTATGTTCCGCATCACTATGAATTTAAAATCTCAAAATTTTTGTTTTTTAACAGCTTATTGAGGTAAAAAAATTACCCGAGACAACTGGCATCAACAGGTGTATAAAAGCTTTTGCACGTTAGCAAAAACCTAGCTCCATGGAAATCCTGAATATATATTCTTGTGTGATTTTGATCTTTTAATGCGGGGACATCTCGTAAATGGAGCAATTCCATAATCGTAGTCCTAGATAAATATATGGTATTATGTGTGTTAATACTGCACTGAATTGATATTCTTGTGGAAATTAAATGCTTACCCTTCATAGTTCTGAATAAATGGCATTTGAAGTGGATATTTCATGGGTGCAAGTTTCACGCTATTAGATGTAAAGTCGAAAACTGAGGGATCACCAAGTGTAATCATTTAATTAGATCTTGTTATGCATATTATATAAAAGTAATATTAATAAAGTTCAATAGATAATACATATCAACAGAATGCATATGTACAAATACAACACAATAAAGGCAATACGCTTATTTAAATATACCCCGATGAAAAACCCCCAGTTTATTTTGAAGTTGAATTACATGTACTCTCACCTGGTTTTTGGAAAACCAAAATTAGTTGACAGCTGTGGATATTTTTGCCGTTTAGTCCCACTACTGGTTTATCTACCAGTGACGAGGCTGTTGTACATGTAAACAGGGTCTTTGTACTTATTTTTGTAATGTCTACAGTAAATCCAGTGAATGGATTATAGGAAACTGTATTATTGTCCACATGCATTCGGGTTTTGTTGTGCCACAGGAAGAGGCCATTTGGATAGCTTGAACGAGTACAGGGAATTGTTGCTTTTCCATCTATAGCAATAACCCTGGCTAAAACAACATCCTGAAGAGTGGTGAAAGGACATGGAAAAAATCCATTCTGCTCATCTTCTAAAAGCTCTAGAAAAATTCGAATTTTGTCGTAGGAAGATATACCATCTGCCGGTTGTAATTCATCCATCCAGCAAATTTTAGTGGTTTCGTCATTCATTTCTTTAAACAAAAAATTTAAAACATTACTTTATTTTGTATACAAGTATATATATTTTATCAAGCACTGTTGAAATAAACTGGATACTAATCACTATAATGACCAGCGAAGGTACATTTTTAGTCGAATCTCACATCGCCCCAATAAGTTGGGGCAGTGTGAGAAAGTCAAATTTATCTTTGCATTGAAATCCGTTAACACAATTCAAAAAGGTTGAACGGTTTAAAAGTTACATAGATATTTGTATAATTAGATGTACCCCCTGTACCCCTTGGGGTGGTCCGATTTGGACCATTTGCATAGCCATCCGTCCTGTTATATCAATGAACATTTATACCAAGTTTGGTTGAAATCCGTCCAAAACTGTAGGCGTCATTTTGCCTACAGACGGACGGACGGACGGACTGTACGAAACCATATCCAGCTTCGCTGGTAATAACACATCTCTGAACGTGAACATATAATATTTGTTGCGCATTAATATATAAGTAAAATATTATTATCCGCTTGGTACTCAATTTTCTAAAAAGTTGTGCTACATACGCTGATATTTGTAGGAGCTAATCCTATCGTGTCTTATCATAAAAATAATCATATAAAATCAAATAATCATCATATAAAAGAGTAATCATATAAAAGAAGTAAATTTATATCAGCTTTTTTAACAATATTTTTACATTTTTATAGTTTGTTGTCCACTAAATTCATATAATTCCTGATTATAGTAATTTACAGTTACTATTTAATATTGTGTAGACAAACCTTTATTATGCCACAGAACAGATATTTTTGCATCGGGATTTTGTGCACTAACAAAAGAATATTGTGTTGTCGCACAAACATTCTCAGCAGTACGTAAACCATTGGTGGGCAACAAAATATTTAGTTGGTAAAAATAAGTTGACGGATCTTCAATGTTTGCAATGACTGTTCTGGATTGTATATTGAGGAATGATTTCTTTACTCCTTCATAGCTGAAGGTCACTTGGGAAAGAATAGGGAAATTCGAAGTACATTGAAACGTATAATTAAGTAACTGAGAATGTATCCCTACAATTAGTGAGTTTGAGTCATAAGTCTCGCAACCGATTTCACCTTCCTTTGGGTTATAAGTCAATTGTATTGAGCAATCGAAGAAGAAATTATTTTTTGAATCTGAAAGGTCGACTTGACAGTTTATGGTTTTTATATCAGTTGATAAAAACGATGACGTCACATTATCTGCAATGTTTGCAATAATGAAACAACAAAGTAAACTCCAATTTGATGCTCCTGTTACAAGCTTCATTTTCTAGCTTACTTAGTCAATTCAATGCAACAACTATCTCAACTCTAAAGGGAAAATAAGAATAGCATGCATTTACATTATACAGATAAAAGTATACATTCATTGTAGCTTATTATTTATATGCATAATACCAGACACCGAAGCAATGCTTATACTAAATGTACATATATAATATGCCATTTACGTCAGAAAAATTAAGGTCATAATAACTCCTAAGAATAACCACGGTACTATAAGAATGAGATACTTCGACTTCCGGTTTGGTCACGAACTTAAATCGTCAATTCTGCAAAACGCCTGGTACTAACGAAAATAATTTTGTAGCAAGATTATAAGTATTTAGCGAACGTAAATGTGCAAATTGGCTTTTGTAAAAGGAGAAGAATAACAATTTACGGAAACGTGTAGGTACACGCCAACTAATACTGAGATTTTATCAAATCTACCTACAGATAAGAGAATATAACATGACGTAAGGTGTGTACTGAACTTTGACAGATATTCGGAAGTCCAAAGTAAAACAAAATAAAGTTACGATTCTATACCTTCTTACTATTTATAAGGTTACTAATTATGTCACACATAATTACGACTAATTTCCTTACCTTATTAAATGGTAGTGTACAATTCATGACCACAATAAATGGTAAATACATTTATTCACTGTCAGTTTTATTTTTATCTATTAATGTACATACTATATTCGAATGTACCTATGCATTATTTGTATGTTGCGAAAAACATAGTAGTTTGATGATGGTTATAATACTTATATCTTCTTAGTGTGGTGAACTGTGGTGAACTTATCTTGTGGTGAACTGTGAACATTGGATATATGTACTCAACATTATAAATTCAATAGTGTCAACAGCTTGTTAAGAAAGTGAGAGCACGACATTTTTGTTTAATGGTAATAATTAATTTTTTTATTAAATATATGTATGATGTAAGGAACATAATACGTACATGTACTATATACTAGAGGACAATACGTAGACATAATATGTAATCTTGGCATGATTATTCTAATTCCAGCAGCCTCATATACTGACTTTCTTCCTGGGCCATATCTTCTGTGTCTAATGATGAATTCAGGTTCTACGTAAATTTATCATTAAAACAAGCATTACAACCAAATCAAAACTAAAACCTACTATCATAATTATACACCCATATAATATAGTGGAATAATCACCGTGATGTCCACATCGCAAACGGAACTTGCAAGCGTGTTCTGAAAACAATTCCGCAGAGAAACGAATTTGGGACGTCTATCAGGGTTTACATCCCAACAATGTGTCATTACTTGGTATCTATCACAAAATGTACACGAAACAATGAAACGAATGCTGAAAAAAATAAAAACGTGATAAAAAATGTCAATATAAATATTTATGTCAAAAATGACGAACATTTGTTCAGAAGCATATTTGGGCTTTGAATTGCGTAAGCCATTTATAAGTTGTGTCTGAAATTCCTCTGTAGGTGAACTACCAGGGTAAGGAATTTCTCCCAATGAGAACATCTCCCATAAAACAATTCCGTAAGACCAGACGTCAGATTTTACTGAGAAAATACTGGATGACAGACTTTCTATTGCTAACCATCGCCAAGCTAATGGATCTTGTCCTTTTTTCGTATATTCCGAGCTATTGAATGTCCTTCGACTTAGCCCGAAATCCGATACTTTTGCAACAAAGTCCACTGTCAACAAAATATTTCTTGCAGCCAAATCCGAATGAATTACCTAAAACGAATAAAAACCTATAGAAAAGCTGTCCCGCTTAAATAATAATAATAAAAATGATTAATTATACCTTTCTTGATCCAATAAAGTCCATAGCACTGGCAACTTCTGACGACCATTTAAAAAGTGATATTATGGAATTGGTTTTAGACTCAAGAATAGGTAAGCCTTCAGTTAGCCTTTTTAAAATAAACAATAAATATACGGATTAAATATTACTATTTTGCAAATTTTGTAATGAAAAATCCATTTCAATTTTACGTGTTGCGGTTTAATTCGTAGTAATAATTTAGAACTGGGCATTGCAGAAAGTATCCTTTATTCGAGCGGAGATATGATTCCAATGAACCAAGTCCACACAACTCAACACATATGTATAGGATGCCTAAATGAGATTTTTTCATAAATGTAGGTGACGTTAACGCAGAACAAATATTTTAAATTTCCAATTTTATTACCATTTCGTAGTTCTTGTGTGTATGCACCAAGCAGTGCAACAATATTGTCATGCCTTCCAATATAAATCAAAATCTTTAGTTCAGAAATTAATGCTTTTAATTGGAGTGTTGAAAAAGATGAACTGGGAGTTTTGAAAGCGACGTCGTCTTCCAATTTTGTGATTCGTCCTTTAAAAACTGCTCCAAATTCACCCTGTCCTAGTAATTTGTTGAAATCTGCAAATTATATGAACAATTATGTATCTAAGGAAAATTAAGTTTGTTTCCAATTCTTCGCAAACTAATCGTTTGTTCATTATATTTAGTTATAATATGTTACCCATTTGAAAGGAGTGCTTGTCCAATTCAAACGTTGTATCATATTCTTGAGCAAAGGGATTTGCGCCATTTGCCTCGAAGTCATTGGCCAAGTTTTCTGTATCGTTGCAGGTTTGTTGCAGCCCATGGAGAAGAGCTTCCATCTCATCCATATCTTTATTTCGTGCATTCTTTAAATAAAATATTATAGTGTTAAGATAACATCATTTGGAGCCTCCATTCCATCAACTACACTACTTATGTTAACTATTGTAGAATAAGTTTAGAGTTACAAATACTTTACCTTTGCTCGCTTGTAGACAATATAGGTAGCCGAGCAAAGAGCAGTCAAAACAACAATAGACAAGAGTGGTAATGCTATTGTCACAGCTTTTAAGACTTGGCTTTCTATTATACAGCAAATACTATATAAGCTTTGAAACTATCGTGCCACAATATGTTTGTATCATTTAATTTAAGAATTGAGTTAATATTGCCTCTCATTGATATACTTCTTTAATGTGATCGGTTGCGTTGCAGGACTAAATGCTTGTATATTTATAATGTAGTTAATAATCAAATTAATGTTGAGGAAGTATGTTACCAGGTTCCGTCTTCACAGAAAATATTCGTTTGTCATTTCCTTTATAATTCTCAACATAACAAGTGTACTCTCCTGCGTATGAGTCGTTGTACATTGGAAATTGCAACGTTTTCTGGTATACTTTATCATTAACAATGATTGGGGCTTCAATCTCCTAAAGCAATAAACAATACTAATGTAAATTAACGTTGTTGTTAGCCTTACTTTTGTTTTAGCTAATTATAGCAGATTTATCAGTACTTGTCCATTCCTTTTCCAATAAATTGTGGGGGTTGGAAATCCATCGGCTTCGCACTTTAATCCATGATCTTTCTCTCCAATTTTGATTGTTTTTTCCATCACGACACTGACAATTTCAGCTCTAGTTGCATCTACATGTGAAATTTTAAATTCGGCAATCATACATTTACTTGTATAAGTATTTGGTTAATTTCGCAGTTTACATGGATATATCTAGAAAAATGCACATACAGATATTCAACAATCACATATATTTATTATTTACATTGGGAATGAATATCCATTGATACATTTTGCCAAAGACCGACGTTATTTACATCAAAACTCAGTTTTGGAGCAGAGCATAATATTCTGATTATTTTTGTGTCCTCGATGTTAATTTGTGTTATTTTTACAGGGTTAAAGGTAGCATCGATATCTTCATAATTTATTTCCGTCAGATTACCTGAAATGTCCAAATGATTCATGTGTCATTAATTTAATTTACACCTCAATGACAATATGTATCATACTCTATGGTGACAATGGTCAAAACGTACCCTGTGGTATAAGTTGTTCCGTTCCATTAGAAAACTTCCAAAACCATAAAAGACCATTTTCAAAATAATAAGAATGAGCCTCACATCGGAAAGTGAATTTCATTGGAATCGGAAGTATAGGTCCCTTATAGTCAACACTGACTTTAAGAATTGCACTATTAGGAGTTTTGTCACTCAAACCAAGATCTACAACAATTGATAATATATTTTCCAATTAAAATTTTTCTTACAAAAGTTTGAACAATTGTACATTTTTATTACATACATAGTTTTCCATTAAATCCCCGAAAGTAGAGTTCCTGCACAAATTGCTTTTCGTTCTCAGCACACTCAAGAATCCCTTTGTTTGATGGTTGTATCGATTTGCAATGGTGGTCTGCTAAATTGTTGCTTGTAAGTAAGATATCCTCACAAACTGAACCGTAAGAAATATCTTCAGCCGTCCCGGACTATTTAAAACAAGTTTAAACAGTAAAATGAATTTTCCTAAGTTATTACAGTCATTAATATACATTTATTATTATAGTATGTATATTCATAAGACCCACATGCAGGTTTTTGGCTAATTCCTTACACATCAATATGCTTTGACAAGCTGTTTCCTTTAAAATAGGACTTCCTTTACTTATGCATTTGATTCTATCATTGGTGTTGTCATAAGTAATTTGCAATGCTGAAATATATGATCACATAATGTGTATTAATGTATAAACGGAATCAGACTTTAAATGGTATATAACTTTCGTGCACTGCACTGTATTATTGTAAATATAAAACATTGGTTTATGTATGTACCAACATAGCAAACATATATATTATGATGCCTTTTACTGGTGGTGACTATAAATGATATAATTACGTGGAGCTAGTTTTAATATTTATTAGAAGTTGTCACCCTTTCATTTCATGACACAGTAAATTTTAATTAAAATATTACGATAAATGTCTAATTAAAGAATAATATATTATAGCACAATATTTATATATATACTTCTCTCGTTTGTGTGCTTACATTTTCGATGTAACTGAATGTAAGAGATATGTATCTTATGGCTGGTGAAATTTGCAAAAACACGAAATCTGAATGTTTCTCCAATTGATAATCCAGGTGTTACATATTCCACAACAGTGGAATCCGCTGACGATTTATTATGTTGAGAGTACGAATCGCTGCTACAATTCCGAATTTTATTAAACCCATGGTAGAACCTGCAACATTAAAAATTATTGGACACAAAAAGTCACTCAAATAAAATATATAAATATATTAGAGAATTTATTACTAAATTCCAACAAAATCTCACATCGCCTCATGTATAGGGTAAATTAAGATTCATATTTGGATTCTTTATTACGTCAACAGCTTTCCAACGATACCCTACTTGCCATATATTTTTATTTAAAAAATAATTGGGCGTGACCACAACTCCATGGGATTTAACCGATTTGACTCAAAAATACTGACGAAGTTAATTTTGACCTCCTCTTTAAAATTCTTAAAACATAATTCAAAAAAGTTGTCGCGTTCAAAAGTTATAGCGTGGAGTGACTGACTTACTAACGGACAGCAATGATGAAATGATAATCTATCTGACTATACCTGCATATCGTAAAGCCAATAAGCCGGTAGACTCTTTCTCTTATTTACTTACCCCATACAATTAAAAGTGGCCGCAGTATTCGTTGGATAGTCGAAAGCAAAAGAAAGGTCCATTCCTTGATAATCAAAAATTTCTACTATTTCAAAGAATGATCCTATACCCAGAGGCAATGTATAGAAGTCGGTGATAAAAGGCGGTCGCAATGCTAACATATTTTTGGAAGGACGAGCAATATCATATGAAAATTGAAGATCTAAAATTGGAATACAACGCACGGGTAAGTAACCTTTATGTACAAATTAACTTCCTAAAGTATTAGTATCAAGTTTAATTACGAATTTAAATAATTACCATTTTGTTTTACGAAAAAATATTGACAGAGATGCTTTCGGCCGTGTTTTCTCATTTCTGTGGTATTCGATAACTCTGCTGCTGTGGTACATATAAATCGATTGTATGCTTCAATGACACTAGGAGCAATAGTAAACCCAATGAAAGGATGATAAGTTACTGTTTTGTTATCCACAACCAGCCGTGTTACATTTTGCCATAAATAAATTTTATTTGGATCTGAATGTATGCAGGGCACCACAACGGAAGAGTTGGGTTTGGCATTAATGTGCACCAAACCAGCAAATATTATTTCACAGGGGAAAAAAAGGGGTGCATGCGAGTCCCACCCTACGATGATAGCGTCTTCTTTACGCTTTGTTCGTTTTGCCATCCAGCAGAGTTTCGGCTCATCATCTCTCATTTCTTTATTAAAAATAGGTTACAACAAATAGTTACTTTAGTTATGCAAAATAATTTTTTTCATAATACAACTATTTTGTACAACGAGTTAAGTAATTGATCCCTTCGTAGTTTCATACTATGTGACTTGGAAGTTTAATTATGCAACAAATTTTATAAAGATTAATCCTATTAAAAATGCCAAATTAGTAAATATCTACTGGTAGGTACTAAACACAACGCACAACTTAAATTCCAACTAATAAAGAAGTGCAAAGAAATAAAAAAAAAAGTAACATTGCTATATTGGTTAAATTGTATTTGTTAATTGATACATATATTATGGTGCAGCGTAATTTGAGTAGTTAGAGCAAAATTTGACAATTATGACATTTCTGCCCAATGGAATTTTTAAAATGGTTTCAGAGATACAAGCATTTTATTTGCTTACCTTTATTATGCCACAAAATTGAAATCTTGACATCTGGATAGATGACACTGAAAAATGTGTATTTTACGCTGGCACAAATATTTTCTGACATCCTTATTCCATCAGTTGGTGGAAACACATTCAGCTGATACAAATATGTCGACTGATCTCTTGCGTTAGTTTTTATTCGTTGTGGCTGAATATTCAAAAACGATTTTTTGACCTGCTCGTAATCAAAGATAACTTTTGAGAAAATTGGAACATCTGAAATGCAAACGAAGTAGTAATTCAATATTTGTGAATTTATGTGAACAATTAGTGATTGCAGATCAAATTGTTCGCAGCAAATGCTCCCCTCGCTTTGGTTAAAGGTCAGTTTTATTGAACATTGGAAAAGAAAAGACGTGGCATTATTTTTCGAGGTGGATAGATCAAGATGACAATCTACTGTTGTTAAATCAGATGGCAAATTATCACATCTGCAGCCATTCGTAAGAAAAATAACAGATAAATATAGTTGTAAAACGTTGACGCCCCTTAGTGGTATAAATATTTGTAAATTCATATTCAAATTATCTAATGCAGTAGCGGGGATAATTTTTGTAGAGCTAAGCCTAAGACGAAAGTTAAAATACTTTATCTATTTGCTATGAGTAGGTACTTCTCTGTGCCAAGCTTTTCGTCATTAGGTATTGTAGTGCACGATACAATGATAATATCAAAGAGCAATTGGGTGTTTTTGTGGTTTGCTTAAAACCGGATGCTACATTATCATTAAGGAAAAATTCATACAAATGAATATTATTAGGCTGCACATAAATATTATGTATACTATTATTGGTCATTTTCATTAATTAGATATCTATTCCTACGTCAATTGATAGTGACATCAGATCAATTTTTAGAATAGCTATTTGATTGATAATGTCGACTCTATCCAACTGACAAAGGATAACTAAGCTTACACCTAATTAAATTGCATATATATTATATAGTACATATAAGTATTTGTTTTACGCAATTTCGTAACTGTATTAGGGGGAACTCAATTTTTACGCGCGATGAAAGTTCATTAGTTCCAACGAATTTTTATACCTACACATTAACTTATTTCAAGCCTATAAGCACGCGTATAAGCACAGTATTCAATCGCATGTTCCTTTCGCAAAAAGAAATACGTTAAATCGAATCATTACTGGAATTTGAATGTAATAGTAAAATATCGCAAATAAGTATTTGCAAAAACATTGGAATTTGTTTATTTCATCAAATAATTTTTAATTAGCAAATATTTAGCATCCAGTTTGACTTGGAAGAACAATATTTTCTTCTGGGAATCCTAACCCAACACTCCAGGATTTCAAAAAGTCGTAAATTCCACTATCAAGAGTTCTAACCCGACTTCTGATGACGGCGTGTTCGACATTCTTATTATCGGCACCGACGGTACACCTGTAAAATAGGGACCAGCTCTCGTAATCCGTGGCCAGGAGAACTGCAGTTGTTTCTCCTAAAATATTTTGAAAAAATAAACTCATTTATATTAAGTATCGCAATGTTGCATTTATTGTATTCATAATGTGAAACAATTATTTCTTCTTTTCTTATTAATAAGTACAAACCTTCGCCAATATCAAAATTCATCACAGCTGGGTCATTACTGTCAGTGTTGACAATAAGACTAAAGCTCACGTTGCTATTATCTGCAATCACTACAGATCTGAAAAATAATTCGAAAAAGATACATTAATCCCAAGAATAAATGTGTACCTTTATAATTATTTCATTAGGAAATGTAATTAGGGCAAAACCTTACTGTGCATTAACTCTGTAAGCAAGAGGCACGGCAGTGGATGTGAAAGTCTCACTTTCGCATTTAGTTGTAACAGGAGGGATCATGTCAGAGTCACTTACAGCCAAAGCAATGGTATACCATTCTTTTCCAGAGTACTTTAATATAAAAGAACAAATTATTCATTTTTATTTCATTTTTCAGTAAAATAGAGGTAATGATAGTGCGAAAATGTGGTTTTGAGAGCTAGAATAAAAACATACCCTTTCAATATCAAAATTTTCTGCGGGCCGCAAGGCTGAATCGCGACAGGGAACCATAAAGTTCCCATAGGCCACTGCAAGTGTAGCAGCCGCAATTAAAATGTATTTCAGAGACATTTCCGAGATTTTAGTGCAAATCTGCTCCTCAAGTCAATTCTAATGAATAACTGAACGTGGTAAGTGCTTTGCCTTTTTATTTATAAATTTAGTCATTTAATCCTCAACCGTGAATATTGATTACTAAAAGATTGTTTATTCTGAATTGTGCAAATTAATTAAACCTTTTGCTTCTGATAGCAAGCATTGCGAGAACGATAATGTCATGCCACTTCAATCAAGTGTCAAGTGCTAACATGGCAAAACAAGTACCTATTATAACACTATAATGAATTAGCTAATTGATATATGTGCACAGTTACATGATAAGAACTGAAAGTGGTAAAGTTGATTTTTCTATGTACAAATTTACAAGTTAAATGGACTATGCACATTATGATTGTTAATTGAAAATTTACAAGGGCTTTATTTTTACAAAAATAGTTACAAGAGTGTTCAATTATATTTATTTATTTGATAGATAATGTCAATGCAATAAATAGTAATGATAAAGTTAACTGAGTTTTAGTGGATGCAGAAGGAGTTGTTTGATCTTCAGGGCCTGTAAGATGTAATTAAACAATTATATTAGTATGTAAATAAGCTAAGAGAGCATATTATTTAAGTAAATATATAGATCTTTCTGCAATGGTTACTATACATAGTAAAACGAAATACAAATAGCGACAATAAGCCTATTCCATATTGTCCCCCATTGGGACTTTGAAAAAATTTCAACACTTTGGATCCCCTTATAACCTGGTACCAAATGCATACCAATCGAAAGCACTAGTAAAGGGCTTTCAAATAATACTAAT
>JAQFYC010005137.1:0-15175 GCA_034694165.1 Tomocerus mixtus
CTATGAAGTTTATAATAGTACATATGTAGTTAGTTTATGTATAAATGTAGTAAGTAAGTAGGCAGCTATAATATAGCTTGGGATGATGCAAGACTCGGCTAGACCGGGCAAGGAAGTTGGTTTGGTGGAGTTGAGTTGAGTTAAAGATATTCGTAGTACTTACTCACATAATATTCCTCCGGAGCAGAGGTTTAGTTCAGCTCAGTTCAGTTGAGTTGAGAGAACTGCTGGGATGCATAAATTTTTCATAATGTATGAAGCATTAGAGATGAATCGATAAATAGAAAGTTGTTCGTTCTTTCCTTTCGTTGTGTGTACAGATAGTGGAGTGGTGGATGTGGAAGTGGAAGACACACATGAATGTATGTACTACTGTTCTGTATAATGCTTGCTTTACTTTACTTTACTTTACTTACGTAATGTAAGTATGTATGGACGAGGGAATTGTCGAAGGGCCAAGGATGGGAAGATCATGACAGGAGCTTCATCATCTCAGTGTATCTTAGCGAAGCAGAAGGCGTATGAAAAATGGAAGGGAAGAGGAAGATGGACTTGAAGGCGTTATATGGAGAGTAAGAGCATTATGAGCATTCCATCTCATGAGATGGACCATGTAATTCCGAGAAAGAGAGAGAAACTCCACACAACTATGTACTATACACCGTAGTCCAGTCCAGCAAGAGCTAAATAACACTCTGCTCCTTATTCCTATCACTTTCCTATCCTCACACACAGACACAGACAACTAAAATACTCTTCATTCCAATCTCCCTAACTCTAACTACATATTACTGCAGTATAAACCGAATAGAAAATAGAACTGAAATAGAGTGAGTGAGTGAGTAGTGCATGGCGATGATTATTATGAGCACAGCACACTACCACTACTGGAATCCATCCTGACTCTTTATATACTTATATAGTTAATGTATGTATGTGTTTGTCCTTACTTACACTTACATTACATAGTATTTAGGTAGAAGGAGGTGGTTCTATGTACCTAGCAACTGAAACTTCAATTTGATAGAACGGACAGTCCTTTCGTCACATCACATCATTACATTACACTACTTTCTCTTGCATCGCATTATATTTCGCTACATTACATTTCATATTTCCGAGCTTCGCCTTCAAAGAAATGGAGAGAGTGGACTGGACTGGCTTGGAATGGATAGAGTGAGGGAGAACATTAAAAAATCTTGCATTTTCCCTTTTACTTTCCCATCCCAACCAGGCCAGGCCAGACCAGAGCATGCATACTCAACTGATCTATTACTATTGCACACAGATATTTATAAAAGTCCGTCCAATTCGATGAGCAAATGTCCATCCGAATGTCGAATCTTGTTGACTGACATTCTATTTATCTCACTGCCTACGCTTACAGATTCACAAATAGGATATTAATGCCAGAAAGTTATGGAAATGGGAAATGTTTATTGATTTATTTTTTTCTTGAATTATGTATCTAACCTATAACTACGTTATTATAGTACGTGCAGATACTTACGGCTATCAATTTATATGTAGATCAGCTGAAATGGAATTTTTAATACTTCGTGTTCGTATTTGCGTCAAGAAATTCCCTAATACATCATGTAAGCTATTGTTACGAATTTCCATACATCTACTATCCTATTATTGAGCTTTATCCTATTCATTCCATAAATAATCACTATTGGCTAATATATATCGTATGCATCATTCTAAAAGCAGATTGTTCCTAAAAACCTGCAACAATCCCCACAGTAGATGGATCCAAAATTGTCTTAATTTCATTACATATAGGATTAACTAAAATTCCGAATTTGGTTTAAGGCCTGCCAATTAAAATGTTACTTCAACATTTTTTATACTACATTGTAAAGTTGTAGATGCAACGGGAACAACCTTGGATTTATTGTATTGAGATTTGCAAACATTTTTCGATAGTAGGTAGGTTCTTAATTACGTCTCACAATTCTTCTCAATTAACTAAGGCTGGACAAAAGTTAAAGTTGAATCCAGGTTCTCCCTATAAAAAGTATATGGGTTGTTGATGCTTCCCTAAGCACGGATGCAAATACAATGTAGCTCATCTTCGCAAACTACTACGCTATACGCTATTGGCGTCCAATGATGAACTTTTTGGAGTAGCCAGATATGCAGTGAATGATGGATGGTCTTTCGCAAAGGTCTGTTGATCTTAATTAAATGAAAGACGAGAATACAAGATTGTGATTCCCACTTACTTACTATACTTACAATATATCACATAAGCTTATACTACATAGTTGGGTTGAGCTAGTTTACTCAAACGGATAATGTAACTACGTTTATTATTTTCCTAAAGAAAAGCATATGCCTTGCTACTTAGATACTTGAATATGGTTTCTGTCATACATTTATAGGTGCCAAATGTTGCTGTCCTATTCTGGGGATTCAATACTTGGCAGTGAAAAGTTCTTGAAAGGTATTGCGAAAACAATACCAGATTTACAAATAATATGTTGAATTAGAAAACTTATTAATCTAAATGTAACGCGTGAATTTAAAAATCACACACTAAATGTAGGTCGGCAAGTGTGCTTTTCAACAAATGCAATGTTTGCAGTGAGCAGCTTGTGTTTCAAGGAACTGTGGTTGGTTTTTGATGACTTGATAACACTATTTAGAGAGTTTCTTATGAAACTCCACAATTAAAAGGCAAAACACATCTGATGAATAAATTATATATTTTACCGTATTTAATTTTATTTATGCATACCTGACATGAACACATATTTTGTGGTCTATAATTAAGAAAATATCTTGTCAATAACTCACTAGCTCTCTTAGGAGCAGGTGAGTAGTGAGTACCTTTATCTTGTTTACCTTTCCTTCTTTAGCAGATGTTAAGAATAAATAATTCCTTATTTTTACAGTAGTAAATAATCCATAAAAACAAAAACCTACACATTTGTGAGTAAGATAAAGAATAAAATACACAACCCAACAACGATTAGCTCTAGGCAAAAGTTGTGTAGAGAATACAAAGAGATGTAAATAGTGCTTTATGTAAGAGGATAGAGAACAGATAGCAAGTGTTGATTCCATCGTAACAAAAGGAGTGTGAATAATTAGTGGAATACAAAGGTTGATAATACTCGCCTGAAGAGTCATTGGGAGGGTGTTAATGAGTGTGTACAGTAGTGGTATAAAGTGCAATGTAAAGAAGAGAACAAGTCAATCTGAAATCTGAATAGCGAGTAGAAGCCGGAGCTAAATGAATGAAATCCCATCATAGCACATCGCATCAGATAGGATAGAAAAACTAAATGGGAGAATGAAACAAACGGAAAGCTCCAGCAGAGGTGTCAATTAAGAACTCTCGGAGTATAATGATCATTCTCCACACAACCCTTATGCATGTGCAATATACACTACCTACATACTACATTACAGTCATACTAACTACATGTAGATTCGTGCTTAATGAATGAAAGTCTCAATTCATTTTTATATGCATCCCAGTTTCCATTACATAACATATATTAAGGATAATATCTCTATTCAATTTTACCGTAGTTTAACAAACACTGTGGTACGCTATTGTGTATACATAGAATAGAAGTATACATATTTATTTGTATTTTGTATGTGCATATCCCTAATTCCTCATTTGCATACATTACATACATATTAATGCATATACACTACATCACAGACACATGATTTAAAAGTAACGAGTAATAAGCAAGAAAGAAAAGATACACACACACATTATACAACACAGATTTAATATATAATAGCATTAGGTTAGGTAAGTTGTAAGTTAATGCAATGAAAGGGTGTTGTTCCGTGTTCTTTCTATGTACGAGTAAACAAAAGCGTTGAATTGATTCTTCTCGCCTAGCAATGCTGGAAATTACAACAAAAGAGTAACCAGAAACACCAAATGTTCCCCTCATTGACACAATAATTAGTGAATAGCCTCAAGTGATGTAACTCTTGTTGCTAGAGTCCAAAATCAAAGTGATTCTCCCGTCCTGACTTGCATACTAATGAGAAGGAGGTTTAACTTTACTTCACTTAACTTTTATATCCTTCCCTATACATACACATTACACGACACTCACTTACTCTCTCCTGGCTTGGGCTGGCCTGGCCTGTTACTTTGTATCGTTTTGTTCCTTTGCTGGTGTCTGCCAGTCTCTCGTTTCACCGTCCATTTCATTCGCTGTCGGATATCATCAGAACAACGTAGCCGACTCACAATAACCCCATACAAAGTATTACTAACATGAAACAAAGCTTTTCTTTATTATTCCCGTATTTACTAATAGTTTTGTTTTTATTCCTTTTTATTTGCTTGGTTAAGTTATCCATGCCAATGCCTATGCCATTTAATAAACTAAATAGCCAGATATGCAGTGTTTATATACAATTACGCATTTGCTTTGGATTTGGTGTAATTTAATACATTTACGCACATATTTTATATCTAAAGCACGTTATTCTTTAAACTATGAACCAAATTAAAAACTTTCCACTTATTTACCTACAATATTTAATTACAATTTTATAATTAGCCTTGTTTCTGTTTTTGTATAACGTTATGCTTGATACAAATAAATTAATTATGTGCCCCTACTTTTATGCACCACCAAATTTTGCATCTGTACTATGTACCATTGGTTACTATTTACTATGTATGTGTACAATCACAAAATTCTTCTGGTTTACTTCCCTTTGTTTCTAATGAAATGTTTTTGCATGGATGCTGGTGAGTCGTAGTCTCTTTTGTTCTATCGTGGTACAAGTACTGCCCTCAAAGCCAATTTTAACAACGCAGATCATCATCATTTAATTGGCTTTTGGTCGTTCAGTTGTTCTTTGTAGAAGTAACTTTGTAATGTCGAGTTTCACGTAGAAAGTTTCCTCTATAGTAGGTATAGCTTCTGTCTGCTTCAGTGTTTCAGCTTTCATTTCTATAATTTCATCATGCTAAATTAGAACGTAACTATTCAGCTAGTAGGCACATGGATTACTTATTACTTAGCTATAAGTGTTTGTAGTGCCCATTAATGTACGAGAGTAGTTTTACCTATTATATAACTTGTCTAGGCGTATAACAAATGGTATACTATGACATATATAAGTGTCTATGTAGTTAAAGAGAAACTACTACAGAAAACATTATTATCCTCGGTAATTGTTCTCTTTTCATTACAGGTACTTCTTTTATTTTCTCTTTTGTAAGTTGGTTGCCACATTACTACTGCTTCGTATACAAACTTTTAGCATTATACTGATTATATATAACAAATGCTCTAGAGATAAGTATCTGTAACTTTAACAATATTACGTAAGCATACTATAACCGAAAAGGAATTATAACGCACTGTAGTATATAGCCAGGCCAGAACTGTTATGTTTACTTTGTACTAATTATTACTACGTTGAGATAGCAAAGTTTATTTCTGAATTACAGCTCTCGGAATTCGGAATGTGATATTCTGTCTGGCCTGGCAAAGAACACATCACAACACAACACAACAGAGAACAGAAACCAATTTAAGTACAAAGCTAAAATTGCGTATGAATTGAACAACAGAGCCGAAACTCTCTGGAAAGCTAACAGTGCAGTGGAAGAATATAAATAAATAGTAGACATTGCTGCACTAATGAGCATTACATTCTCAAGTTCTAAAGTACGGATAGTAATTGGTTAGAACTAAACATAACATAAGTAAGTAGTAGGAATTTTAGAGTTCTCGGATTTGCAAACTTCTGTCTAATGTTTATTGTACTCAGCAGCATGTAAAGTATATAGGTACGAATGTTCTACTATTGTACACTTTAAATGCAGAATTAGCTTCTTTATTAACCTAATTATATAGAGCTGGGAGTTTATGCAATTACAAAAGTAGAATTTCTGTCCTCCCGACTATGTATCTAGATATTACTGATTCTAAAGTTGTGTTTGATTAGTAGCAGAAATGTAATGTTGATTTTTGTCCCTAATTAGAATATTTGAATAGATTTCTATAATATAAACTGATATTGGTATGTAGGTATGATTGCCATTATGTTGAATTATAGTCTATTAAATGGAAACTCCTTCGATTCAGTTAACCCTTTACATTTACTTGAATAGTTCTTTTGATTTTTCCATTAGGTATACCTTGAATCGACAGAGTGTACAATATTATGTTATAGTTGATGGGATAAAGTATTAGTTGCTATAAAACTACTATTTGTATAATAGTGAGGAGCACTTGAATTTTGTTAAGAATTTTATTGCGGTTGAGCCTTTAGAAAATAATGTGGTAGAGTGAGGGAAAGGAAATACACATCGAGAGTGCGGAAAAATGACATTTCGAAGTCATTATTTCATTTCGAACGATTTATTTTTCAGTAAGTGGAAGAGAAAAGAGGTAGGTAAGCTATTAGGACTACATATAATATGTATCCACATTTATCCTGTATATATTTGTGTATATGTAGTATGTATCTGTCCGCATTCTGTGTATAGTTCAAATGAGGAGATCAAGCGAGCCAAGCAAGCAAGAGCTTCATCCAGTTGACCAATAAAGAAAAGACCCCAAACAAAAAAGTCAACTGGGTCTTTTAAGTAGAAAATTCGGGATGTGATCCAATCCATGGGACATTCACATTTCTCCTCCTGCCTGGTATGGTATGGTCTGCTTCCTCCTTCGTCTTTAGTTGAGTTTAAGTTGAGACGGTTCTTTTCTTTCTCGCTATGTCCTTACGTTACATTAAGTTTACTTTACGTTACTTACCACTACTAGAAGAGTGGAGAGCCAGTCCTCGATAGTTGTTGTATGTATTTATGTATAATATTATGTGTACTGTATATATAGTGGATTGGATGTGTATGTAGTGTACTGAACTGAGTTTTTTGGAGGAATAGCCGGTGCTTGAGGGTTATGAGCTGAAGTTGAGAGTCACATTTTGATGTTCAATATTTCATATGAAGCACGCAATTTCGGAAACATGTTTTCGCTCGAATTCACTCCTAAATGAGTTTTGATTTTCTTTTTGTGTCTCAGCTTTTATACTGTATGGGTCTTTAGTCTGCTTTGATTTGACATCCAGACAGAGTTCTTGTAGTAACTAGCCAAGTCGAACCAAAGCCAAAGCCAAGTCAAACCATGCAAGGCTAAGATCATAGTGGAAACCAAGTCACAGCGAGAGCAGTTTAACTTCTATTCTACGCTTCCAGTTTTTTAGTTTTCCTAAATAATATTGCATTATGAGAAACCAATGGAGTCGATGCTCTTGAAAATTGAGAAAGCCAGTAACTTACGTGCTGGACCCACTTAGGCACCAAATAATATGAAAAATGTCTCATTCAGCTCGCGAACCTCTCATCCTAAGCTAAATTGATTTTTCAAGTGCCTTCCTCCCTTCTTCATCTATACTACCTTTTACCGTATTTGTCAACTCATAGTAATATTTTACATCCTACATACACATATTATTTAGTTCAATACAAACTCCAGCAGCAGCCAAAACCAAAATCAAAACCAACCAAGGAAAAAATAAAGAACTGCCGTCTCTTGATCTGGCTCAACTCTCGTCGCTTCTCTGTCTGTCCTCCCAACCTGTCCAATTCCAAAAACGACTAAACTTGAAAAATCAAAATCCAATTCTGACTTCATGCTCCAGTGATTTAAATAATCACTTATTTACCAACCTCATTTAACATCATACACTATTATACTACATGAATACATTCTTACAATACAGTAAAGCATCTGCTGGCATATTCTGAAGGATGAACGTTCTTCCCTAGGAAAAGAGTTAAGAATTCAACTATTAAATTAAGGACGCGTTTGAGTGTCCATTTATAATACATAGTAACTACAAATACAGGGATTACATGCTTAATTAAATTACTTATGCACTGGAAAACTTTTACTGAGGAATTACTCAGTGAGGATAACCGTAATTAATGATAGTTAAAATAAGAATTGACTTTAATAAGCAAGAAAGATATCCCAACTAAAACTGGAAATAAGTACATGCATAGTAAAAGGATGCTTTCTAAACCTAGTATAAATAGATACATTAATTAATTACTATAAACTTCGTATTTAATGTAACAAGTTTTCATCTTATTATTTTTAACTACTACTATTTGTACAGAAAAGTTTTAAACAGTAGATTCGGGAGATGTGGAAAGTAATCATTGATCCGAATTCACTGAAGCATTAAAGGAAGTGTAAGTCTAAGTTATTTCTGGTGTTGCCTGCTCTCGTCATTGTCAGTTGTGAATCCCCTATAAATGTGGTGCTAAAATAAATAATAATTGGCCCGATGAAAATCACGAAATGTGTTTATAGAGGGGCTTCCTGGTTGTGGGTATGATAACTGTAGTTCTAACTTTCTCTGTGTGTCTCTCTGTATGTGTGTTTGCGTTGAGCTGATCTGTAGGTTAGAGTTAGAGTTAGTGTTAGGTAGGTAGTAGGTAGCGTAAGTATAATATACGTATGGGAGTGAGTGAACCAGTTAAGTTAGGGAAAGAGGAGCAACACTTGACAGTGAACTGGACTGACTACCAAGTACCAGGATGGATTGAATGAATGGGCTGAAGACGATTTGGACTTACCAGTAGAATACACACAAGTGTAGCCAAAGTAAGGAGTCCAGTGAAGTATAATGGCCACGAAAATCTGGGAATAACCATTAGATTCACAAAGTACCCATTTTGTCCAGCAGAAGAGAAGAGAGTCTTTTATATATTATACACATTCTTTCTCCTCCTTTCTTCCCTATTCTTTACAATCCTATTAGAGCTTAGCTAGGAATAAGTTTCTCTAAACTCAATTTTGTACCAACTACACAGACACATAAGCTTGAGTGGTCTAGCATAGCATGGTGTGGTATTATTGTTAGGCTATACATAACTACATTATATATGTACATGTATGTAGTAAGTATGGTATAAGCTGAAGTGAAGACTAAGGTGTACATAAAAACGTGTTTATATTTCCCATATGTTTGTGTGACTAGAGTCAACAGCACTGGAAGTAGGCTTACTGCTAGCTAAATGTAACTATGCTTTCCTTTGTTTAACAACTAGCCAAACCCCTTTCCACCAGTCAACATCTCTATCAACTATCAGTATTAGCAAAAGTGAAAAATTGGCAAAAAAATGAGCTAAAGTACAATGTCGGATTGTCATTTTTACTAGTTGAAGATATATTTCAATGAAAGTAAAACGTACAAGATTGAAATAATATTAAAATGTGGTTGCCGATGAGGAAGTTTGCTAAACTTGGTGCTGTATTAGCTCGCAAATTACACTTATAAAAGATTTTTAAGCCATACAAAAATGTGTGGCATCCCTTGTTTTTAAATGCTTACTACAGGTAAGGTTTCTCTACAAGTGGCAAAAGCAAGGAAATAATTATTGTTTTATTTTTTTGGTAAATCATCATCAATTGCTACAGAAAATGTTATTGCATAGTTTTTCCTTATCCTGTGTGGTGTTAATAGTTCATACACGGTCCAGTCTTTCCCAATGCCATTTTTATCTTAGGTATCTTTCTTTACTATTATTGGCGGATCCCTTCAAAAGGTCATATTGGCTGGAAAATTGTGTGGATTATTTGACGAAAATTACATTTGGGTCCTTTCGTGCGAAATCATTTTTCTTTTCACCAACATTTGCAGGGATGCAGGTCTTAATATTTTTAGCACCATTTCGACTTAGCACACCCTAGCTAAATCATCCCTTTCCTCTCTCTCCTTATACATGCACTACTACATATTAGCTAATAGTTACTGCATTTGCCATTTGTGTCCTACTTTCTTCAGTGTCACATAGTGTGCATATGTATTTATGACTATAAATATCTGTAGTACCTTTATTAATGTTGACCTATTACAGTGGCTAAAAATTACTGCCGTTCTGCACCCATTGAAAAATATTTAAAAATGTCGATTCACAAAAAATACTCTTGTCACTTGTGTTGTAGTGTGTGCATATGAATAGTTAGTGTATATGACTAAGTGGATGCTCGTAAGATTATTCACACTATTGTTAGTACATACTTGTATCTATCGATATTTGTAATACAGAAAGGTCGAAAACTACCTTTTAGAAGCCGACAACATACATGCATGTAATCGCAACAACTTTCGTATGACAAATGATGCTACTGGCATTTTTGTGGTTATTCGCAAAACATTTACATATTGTAATTTCAGCTTGACTGGTAGTTTAAAATTCCCTGACCAACCCATTGGATTACTGTCATTGCTTTATGATTGCATCTTTAGTACATATCTAATCTAACACAAGACAGCAAGCTTCATGGATGACTAGACTACTATCGGTTTTCTTCTGTAGTGTCAATATCAACCTTTGCAAATTATTTACTGCGTTGATGTAACAATAGTGCAACTTGTCCTTCCTGCGGTAGCACAAAGCAGACAAAGTAGAAGCTGTACCACACAAGTAGAAAAGTGACAATGTTGTTGACTACCGAATATTGCATTTTTGCATTGTCGAATCAACTCTACATGTCTGATACTTCCTCCCTAGTGTGCATACATGGATACCTAAGAAGTGACAGAACTACCTACAAGACACAAAAAACAAGTGAAGTTGCTACTTCATTTTGTGTTATAATACATACATATATTTTGATATTGTATTGTAACATTAATTGGATCATTACTATGCTAGCCTTTCAAATTCTCTGCTTATATTTACAAAATCATTCAGGAATACGTTGCGTAAATAAATAATCTAATTGATTTTCCAAAACGAGATTTTTATATTTCGATTCCTTTCCTTGGTAATTATCTCTATCTTAATATTTGTACCGTTTGTTTTAGTAGATTAACGCGTTCCATTTTCCATTAAGTTTTTGCAATGTAAAGTTTTTCGTTTTTTGAAAATACTTATTGGTTAAGTAGTTCGTATTTTATGATACCAAGGCTTAAATATAACATCTACAATTAATTTAAATGCTTCTTAACGTACAGTATTAATTCGACCCTTACTAGTATGCATGTTTCTCAGTTTCAGATGGAGAAAAATTATTTATATGACTAGCTTATACGTTTTAGTTATGTATTGTAGCATCATAAGTCTGTCTTGAGTACAGATGCTAGAAATGAAATGAATTAAAATGCTCTTTGCCTGAGTTTGCGTTGTCCCTAGCCTGCCAGGCTCTCTCTCTCTCTAGGCTCTCTAGGTAGTTCCAACTCCAACTTTAGTTAAACTTTAGGATCTCTGAGTGAGGCAGACAGCCATATATAGACTATAAAAACTAATTTTGCAAAGATGAAGATTCGTTTAGTATTCCATCCCAGGGACTAGAAGACTAGGCCTTTTATTATAAGCTTTTAAGGAAGAAAAACTCAATATTTGAGTAAGCATGAAACATATATCAGCGGATAGCGCAGTTTATTTTCATTACGGAGTCGTGAGTCGAGCTTTATGTCTCTGTGTTAGCTTATTTCTCCGCATTTACACCCATGCTACCCAGTGTTATAAACTTTAATATTTCCTCGGTCATATATCTGATCTTAAATTATTTTATATTTTTGGTTCCTGTCGTTTATGCATTTCTATGCAGTGGAGCAGCTCCCTCCAGCCCTCCTGCTTTGTCTTGTCTCCGCTTTTCTTCATCTTCTTTTACTTCTCTTCGAGGAAAGCAAAGTTTTATATCAAAATGAGAACATAGATATCACATATAAGGACAAGGCAAAGCGGCCCTTCTTCTTCTGTTTGGCTCTCACTCTCAATTCACTCTTGTCCCTCCTTCCCCAGTTTCAAATCTGTGCATTTCTAGAGACAAAACCCAAAATATACATCATTCACTTTACAATTGCTATCCTAAGATCTTTCACAACCACTACATAACACGCAGCACATAATAAGACAGAAATGTAAATAAATATACCTGTTAAGCAACAAAAGCTAACCTAATATAATCCCTAGCTACGCTCCCATCTTCCATGTTTACATTCATAAATGTAAAAACACCATCGCAAAATCAAATAATCTCCCTATGCTAGATATATTATTAATAAAATGTCATAAAGATTTAAGTGAAAGCTTTTCTACCACGGGGGCTTATAACCCATGCCATTTATGCGTGCAATCGTTTTAATAAGCAGTTATTTTTAAAATATATCATAATACGAACACATAGGAAGCTTAAACATGGCAATATTGAATAACAGTGAATAATTCCACCATAGACCCTGTAGAAATTAATAAAATTATTGAACTTTCACATTATTTTAATTTTAATAGCCATGAAACAATGGAAATCGTAACTGTACTATAGGTATTTAAAAAGAGATTAATAACAGTTTAAATCTCTGCAAGTCTAAATTGGATACTTCTAGGTTAAAATGATTGGTATTAATTTTTCAATACCTAATAAACTCAGAAATCGAAATCCCTACTTAATAAATGATTTTAGGGGATTACTATTCTGAAAAATTAAATAACTCGGTCTCTTCCTCTGATCCAAGTTTTTCGTTTTATGGCAGCAGTATACAATTAAAGAATTTGACACTTGGTTTTAGTCAAAATGTGTTACATCATTATGGTTTGGGTCGTGATATTATAATGCTTCTCTTACTATATATGGTCAAATAATGCATGTATGCATTTAACTATGTAATATAATGCCTTAATTAAGGAGAGTTGATCACGTGTGATCTGATATCGTCGAAAAAGCGAAGTAAATGTCAATCTGTTCTAATGCGAATGCATTACTCATGGGATTGAATTATAAAATCCTGCTAGTTTGCGTAAGTAGATAGATATATACAGACAGGACAGAAGTAACAATGCAGAAGTCCAGTTTAATAACATGCGACTGCGACTTTATATCATCAACAGTATCAAGATGGAGAGGAAAGGACTCAGACTGAACTGAAGATCAGTCAACTCGTTAGGGTGATTTGGAATGACAATAGTCCCACGTAAATAGACAGCAGGATAGTACATATAACGAGACAACATTGGAGTAAAGAGATACATAGATAGAGTGAATAGCTAATGATATTCATGTAGGAATATTAGTAGGGAGTTGAGACGGACACGACTGTCACCTCCGTCCTAATCACATCTCCGTATCACATCACATCACATAACATCGCATGACATTACATAATAAGCAGCCAGCGAGTTAGCAGCGAGCTCTTCAATCGTGTAGAACATGCCTATCTGTACAATGTAATTGTAACTAAAGTAAGTATAAAATAATCTAATGAAATGATGTGAGTACCTACTTAATATATACTGCACTGAAAAAAATTACTTTTGTATGCATGCTTATATGTCGTAGGCATAAGGTGCCATCATGTACATTTTTTCTATTTTTTCAACATTTTTTTACGTTTTCCAGTAATTTTAAATGTTTTACAAGCAGCTAAAAATGTACTACTGATTTGCGTGCTATACATGGTTTTGTATGTTTTAAGTATGTGTCGTATCGTACATAATATGCCTCAATTTGTATTTTTTAAAGAAGTTAGGTGAGTTCTTGATTAGAGCAGATACATCCTTAAACCAGAAAATATCTAGTATAACAGTGGGAATTTGTGTTCCATTATTTTTATGAAAATTCAACAAATGTTGTAAAAAAAACAGTAGTTTTTTTGGGGGGATTACGCTTTTTGTTTAGGTATTACTCGTAATGCCTGATTACGCTTACTACCTGCGACATATAGTATATAATATGATGACCATTCAAGTCAGAGTCAGGTCAGCGAGGAAAACATGAAGCCAAAGCAAGAGAAGTGAACCCACCTTCATTATGCATTCGACTTTCATTTCATTTTGTTTTGTTTTGTCATGTTCTGTCTTTTATGATTTTGTCGCAGTTTATGCACTTCTTTGATTTGAATTCACTTGAAAGTAGTATTGTCATCTGAGAAAGAGAGTTAAAAGGAGATCGTGCAGTTAGGTAAGGATTTCATTACAATTCCTCCGTTGTAACAAAGGGTAAGTCGTATTTAATAGACCGTCGGCTACAGACGGAGTTCAGTTCGCTCTTATTTATATGGACTTTGACTTCACTTCACATGTTAATGTAGCTGGGAGGGATTTGTTTCTTTCCCAAGTCGCGATCAGCGTCACTCACTCAAGTCCGAGTCATCTACACTATATATTGTAGTATGTAGTATAAGGAGTCTGTAGAGTTCTCTTTGATGTTGTGATGGTGAGATGCAAATGAGCCAGCTCCATGTAATGCGCCAAGAAACTCAGTCAGTGACTGAGAATGGACCATAATCTCTAATCAGGAGGTGGATGGATGGATTGGGTAGTAGATACCTGCAGGAAAAAAGTGCCGAGTTTTTTCGTCTCTCATTCACTTCTCATGAGCTAACTTCGTTTGACTTAAATAACACATTCCTTTCCTAATATTTAATACATGCTTAAGTAAGAATGCATTCATACCAATCCTATAGTACTAACTCATCATGTACCCATTTTTATATTATTATTCTATATTTAGTATGCTGAGTATTCTAGTGCCTGTATTGTTAGGGGATTGCTTTACACAGACACTGTTAGAATCAATGTGTATATCAAATACTGAAAGTAATCTAGAAATATGTAATAATTAGTATATTCTTTACCAGCAGTGTATCTGTACTGTACGGCACAATTACAGTTAAGAGTGGTTTGTTTTTCAGGTTTTATTGTTGATCTCCAATTCTTACTAGTAGTGGTAATTAGAAAAGTCAACAAAAGGGATCATACTTCCATCATTGTATCATCTACTTTTGCTAAAACTTATTTATGGTTTTGCTTCGTATAAAATAGTAGCAGCAGTCGTAGCATTTGGAATACATTTACGAAGAACACATCTTTGCATATAGTTTTGCAAAAGATCATTCTACAATAATGCATAATGCTACAGTTGCTCATCATCATCACTGCTTAGGTATACTGAATAACAATAACAGTTTTGTATAGATGAAGAATTTGCTAAACAAACATTACGAATCGAATAGTTTACATTAATATTTATTGGCTAATATATTTGCTGGTATTTATTGTTTTTCTATGAATTTATGACAAAGAGGATACTGATTGCATATCAGCCATGTCAATCAATTGCAGGAAGCTAAGAGACACTTATTCATCATGTTTTACTGATATGGAGATGTATTACAGTAAATGAACAATCTCCATTTTTGCTGTTAA
>JAQFYC010005138.1:0-15175 GCA_034694165.1 Tomocerus mixtus
AACCTAACCTAACCTTTGATTGCTTATTTATGATTATGAATTAATGAAAGTTTTAAGTTTGGCAGATATGCACGGAGCTTTATATTTTGCGAGGGGTGCACACCTCGTGAAGAAAAGCACAACCGTTCTAATTTGCCGAACTCTGAATTTTATTTCTTCCATTTGATCTTGACAGATATTGCACGGAACTCTAATACTTTCTGGTGGAGTCGACACACTTGAGAGTTGAGTTCAAACGTGTGAATCAGTTAAAAGATCAATGGAAGAAAGAATTGCAAGAGAGCCATGCAGTACGGGAAGAAGGACCACCCTGGCTAAATAAACCCCGTGCGTTTGTAGGCTCCTCTATTAAGATGCAATTCCCCAGGGCGAGGGTAGAGGTGGTGACGGGGTGTAGACATTCTACCCGGCCAAGTCCTAATGTCTACACGACTCAGCACGTCACCACCGACATAATCCATTTGTGTCATGCGATGCAGATGGAAAACGTGCAGGCATCCCAATAGCAGTAAAATAAAATATGTATAAAAAAGATCCAGCGACTGGGACCTACTGATAAAAACGTGTTGCAATGAGGCGTCGTGCCCTAGCAACTTGTATGATGGCAATGTGGATACTCCAACGTGCCTCCGAGATTAATCAGCTTAAGTGGTTACTACCACGTCAGAGCATGAAGGCTAGTAGAAGCCTCTATGCCTTGTACATCGAAATTTGTAAGGAGAACCACTATAGTGGCTCCTAGTGACTAGGAGTATTGTAATGTCAGGTTTAGAAGTTGCATGATCTATATTGTCATGCACCCCTCATTAGGAGGGTGGGATGAATGGAAACTGCGTCCGCGTCGCTCATCCCGGTAACACCTAACCTAATATGGTTAGGTGGCAAAATGTTTCCACTTGAAATGTCCATTTGTCACGAAAGTCAAATGGACAAATTTGATGAAAATGATAAAAATCACATCAGCAAAATCCACATGCTTACACAAAAACGTCGCATAGAAGTGACGACACGACCTTATGACAATGATACAGCATGACGATGATGTGATCCGTCACCAAGATTTCTACATAATCTTCCATTTGTGTCCATTTGCGATACAAATCGGATGCAAATTGGAAATGAAAAGAGGAAAGCACATTTAATGCAGACAAATGGAATTGTATAGAGTACTGCAAGACGGGAAGAGGACCGTTCTGGTAAAATAAACCCCGTCACTCAGATTGCAGACTCTATTACTACGATGATATTCCCCAGAGCGAGGGTGGTGGTGGTGACGAGGTGTAGACATTCCACCCGGCAAAGTCCAAATGTCTGCACGACTCCGCACGTCACCACCGACATAATCCATTTGTGCCATGCGATGCAGATGGATAATGCCAATGAAATACTTATTTGCTTGCTTGTTTCAGGGGACAATCGACACCGCATTATGAGGGATGAGATGATTGGTAATGGATGGATGGATGATGATGAATGGATCAATTGATGATTATAATAAATATATTTAACAGAGTTTTTGATTAATGTTGTAGGTCTGGCTACCTCCAGTCGTCTACGGCGACAACGTGTCAACACAATCAATACGAGTCAACACAATCAATACGAGTCACCTCAATCGATACGAGTCAACACAATCAATACGAGTCAACTCAATCAATACGAGTCAACACAATCAATACAAGTCAACACAATGTCAGCACAAACAACGCGTCAAAGAATGTCAACACAGTGAGTGCTGCGAATGGAAAAGAGAATCTCTTTTTGATTTCATTCCTTCGCGAAGTAGATGGCTATGCTTCAATGGTCGAGTCCGATGTAAAAAGGCACCATCTAGACCGGGTTGACGCGGCTTGTCCGAAGACCGGCTAGTCCGAGACAGTTGAGATGATTGTTTCGGGTACAGGTGTTGGGGGGTGCAGGCAACCCAATAGCAGTAAAATACAATATATATGTATAAAAAAAGATCCAGATACTGCGAGACTGCTACCAACTGATGGACAATCGTTACCACAAGGGTCCTGCCCAAACTCTTGTGGAACGTGGCCAACAAGATGGATCAAGCAGAAGACCAGTTGCAATGGGGCCTCGTGCCCTATCAACATATATATAGTCCGTAAGATCATGCGCCTCATGGCTAGCTTTTGATCCTGTCCGCCCCCCATCTGTTCCTCTGCGAACGCGATAAAAACGTATAGGATGCTCTTAGTCGACCAGCTGGTTCACTTACGTTCTATACGGATGGTCCAGAGCGGACTTGGTTGGAATGCTAGTTCGGGTGCAATGAAATTTAGAAAGCCTCAGAACATTTGATGTAGAGAAATGGAATTGTATAGAGCTCTGCAAGACGGGAAACGGACCACTCTGGTAAAATAAACCCCGTTACTCCGATTGCAGACTCTATTACTACGATACAATTCCCCAGAGTGAGGGTAGGGATGGTGGCGAGGTTTAAGCATTCTACCCGGCAAAGTCCACAATGCTTAAACCACTCCGCGCGTCACCATCAAGATTAAATGCTAAAATAAGGATTAGTTGCTTTGGAGAATCATTCAGGGGATGATACCGCTAAATTCGTTTTAGCTTTGAATGACTTGTTGGACAATTGTCTAACCAGTCATTTGCAATTAAAGTGTTATCAAATATATATCTAAAACTATGAATGACTATTGTATGTTTGTATGTTTTGTTTAGGTTTTGATCTGAACACCCAGTTAACCGAGTTACTCATATGGGAGACGACGACCTGAGAGTCCAATCAGAATTGCCTGGAATACGCCGTTATACAACGGACCGACCTAAACCAGCTATGGCACAAGCTGCAGAAAAGTCGGTAGCGGGCGCCGGGAAAGAAGGGGAGACAAGTAAACAACAAATTGAGGTGGAAGCAGGCAAAGAGTTTGAAGCGGAGAAATCTGAAAATCACCCATCTTCAGATCCAAAAGGAGCCGGAGAAGAGGAAGAAGATATTGAGTTGAATGCTACGGCATATGTGGCAACCCTAAAGGCAGCTACGGAAAGAAGAGTGGAGCTACAAATGGCTAGAGAATCCATTCCGTGGACCGATAAACGTATTCAAGCTGCTTACAAAATTGAAAAAGCTAAGCGAGTAATGGAAATGATGCGAAATTATATTCATGTACCAGTCCAAAATGAGGTTGATTTGGAAGAAGAGGATCCTGATTTGTACCCAGTCTTCACTCCACGTAAATTGAGAGAACCCGAAACAAAAGGATGCAAAAGGAAAAAGTAGTTCTTACATTTTACACCCTATGCTGTTTATGACTGTCACAATAAAATGATACCTTATTATTGATACCTTATATCCTTATGAAATACACAATGAAATTTCTTCGTATATTAATCCAATATACCTAACCTAATAATCCTTATGCTATACACAATGTAACAACCTCGTACATTACTACAATAAATTTAAAAATGTATAAACTCCTTGTATTATTGTCTTTTTCATACAGTAACATTTCACCTCCTACTAAAGGTTAGGTTAGATTAGGTTGAGGTCAATGCAGCGTTATATATCATACACAATATTTAGCTTGCATGGTCTTTTAGACCCCCTCTTATAGGGGTGGGATGAATGGAAACAGCCTCCGCGTGGCTCATCCTGGTAACATCTTACATATGTAAGATGGCAAATTGTTTCCACACGAAATATTTAGCAAATTTATTAACTCTGGGATTGATGGTGTGCACTGGGACAATAGAAGCCATTTCTAACAAGTAAATACAATTAACTATTTGTCTGTTGCAGGAACACTGGTGAACAATGGATTACGCCTATCAAATTTTTAAACGCATTGTCTTTGGTCTTCAACGCCTCCGCATTCTATTTTGGATAACATGGTTTGATTTTTTGCTTGCTTTCTTACCAGAAGAAGAAAACGATGGAGATGTGGCTCATCTTTTTGACGCCGATGAACCAGAAGACGAAAATGATGAAGGGATTTTTCTTGACGAAGTTGAAAATGAGAATGACATCCTAAATCAACTATTACTGCAGCGACGTTTTGGTTAATTAACGGCTAAAACCGCCATTGTGACTCAATAATGTACTGTTGATTTTTGATATCTTGTTTACTATGTAGCAGTTTTCTTCAATTTTAATAAAGGTACGTCTATTGGCCAAGACCCCCTATTTTAGGGGTGGGATGAATGGAAACTGCGTCCGCGTCGCTCATCCTGGTAACACCTAACCTAATATGGTTAGGTGGCTAAATGTTTCCAACCTATGCTGTTTATGCAGCATTTGATATTAACATGATGTTAGTTTTAGTTTGCTATTGTTTTTTCAAATTGTATTGACAAATTTATATTCTGTTACTTACAGATAAAATGGATACCACTAAGAAGCAAACTAAAGCAGAGCGAGATGCTTGTTTGGATGAGGAATTATGCAGTACAGAATTCCAAATTTCAGGAACCCTGGTAGAGAGGGAAATGTCAGAGGAGCCAAGGTGGATCGACAAGGGGACAAGTGCATATGCCATGGAAAAGAAACGGCGTGTGGAACAGATGGTGCAAGATCGTAGGGAGGATTGTAAGCAGGCAACTAGGCAAATGATATTGCCAGAAGAAATCAACTACTTGGAACAACAGTTGGCTAAGCATGAGGAAAAGTGGGGATCTGTAGCACAGCAACCAAATAAGGATGTTCCAATTTGGAAAATCTTCCAGAAAATAGCTGATGATGTAGGTGCCGAACTGCACAGAAAAAGACTTACTATATTACTTGCCGATAGACAGAATCTGCGTAATGAGTTGGTGGGTTATCGCTGTGCTATACCCCTTTTACAATAAATATACAACTTCATTTAAACTATATCGATATAATAAAATGTTAATATCCATACACCAAGTGTATTTTAGTCTTCATTCATTCAACTTCATTTAAAAAACATTGCACAGTAATTAGGTTGCATGGTCCTTAAGGCCCCCTAATAGAGGGGTGGGATGAATGGAAACTGCGTCCGCGTCGCTCATCCTGGTAACATCTGACCTATTATGGTTAGGTGGCTAAATGTTTCCACTTAAAATGTCCATTTGTGCCACAAAGAGCAAAATGGACAAATTTGATGTAAATGATAGATTTTAATCATACAAGGAATTGTATAGAGTACTGTATAAATAAATGAAATACGCCTTTCATTATCTGACCACTTTCACCTGTTTTGTATGTTACAGGTGCTGAATAATCGAAAAACGATGGCCTACATTGATATTTTTGCAGTGGACGTGGAAGAACCCTGGGTCATCAACGACGAGGCCTGCGTGGTTGTTATCCATTTTAACGAAGATTTGTCAGAGGAATTCTACGTTGAGGTTTGGGGATCTCTGTTAAACCCAGTGGAAATTGTCAATGTCGCTGGGCAAATTGATATACAAGGCGTACCTTTACACGTTACTTTCGTCGCAAATTCTATGAGAATCAGACTGACACCAACCTCTTATGGAGAGTATGGGTTCCTTATTGAGGTTCCTTATCGGGTATATTTTGTAACAGTCAACTTTACTGTCAACGGCACTGAAACAAGATTCTATCAGTAGCAGCTTTTACATGCCACATTTTTCTGTAATTATGTGTGAGGTTCATTTTTATGCTAGAACAACTTGTAAGTTACATCTTGAAATCTAATAAAGTTACAACTGGAATAAAATTGTAAAATTTCAAGATAATAAAGCTACTTATTCATTAAACTTTCTTTAAAACATATGGCACGGTAGTTAGCTTGCATGGTCCTTAAGACCCCCTACTAAAGGGGTGGGATGAATGGAAACAGCCTCCGCGTGGCTCATCCTGGTAACATCTTACATATGTAAGATGGCAAATTGTTTCCACACGAAATATTTAGCAAATTTATTAACTCTGGGATTGATGGTGTGCACTGGGACAATAGAAGCCATTTCTATTATGGAAAGCAAGTGGATACAATTAACTGTTTGTCTGTTGCAGGTGCACTGGTGAACAATGGATTACGCCTTTCAGGCAAAATGGAGTATCGTTTTTGGTCTACAAAGGGTCCGCATATTCTTTTGGAACGTATGGTTCTTTTGTCGGCGCGTTTGGTGGTTGCTGCGATACAATGTTGGTCACGGAGGCTTTTCAAACAAAGAAAATGAACCGGAAGAAGAGCATAATGGAGACAATGAGAATGCAGACAATGACCACGATGGAGAGGTTTTTTTTGACGCCGAATTTGAAGAGGAAGATGAGGGGATTCATCTTGATGCCGAATTTGAAATTATTAATGCTGTACCTAATTTTTGATACCTTGTAACAATTTTCATCAATCGTAATAAATGGTCTTTAAGACCCCCTTTTATAGGGGTGGGATGAATGGAAACTGCGTCCGCGTCGCTCATCCTGGTAACACCTAACCTATTATGGTTAGGTGGCTAAATGTTTCCACTTAAAATGTCCATTTGTCCCACGAGAGTCATATGGACAAATTTGATGTAAATGATACATTTGAATCATACAAGGAATTGTATAGCGTACTGCAAGACGGGAAGAGGACCGTTCTGGAAAAATAAACCCCGTTACTCTGATTGCAGGCTCTATTACTACGATACAATTCCCCAGAGCGAGGGTAGGGGTGGTGTCGAGGTTTAAGCATTCTACCCGGCAAAGTCCACAATGCTTAAACCACTCCGCGCGTCACCACCAAATGATAGAAAGGGTCAGAATCTTGGCAGTTTTGATCCTAAGAAATTCTTAGTTAGTAACAATGATGATATAATAGTTAAGTCTCTGTTTTTCAAAACAACGATGTTAACAATATTGTATTTTGTTATTTACAGATAAGTAGAGGGATGAGGACCGAACTAATGCAGTGGAATGAAAAGTTAACCTGAATAGTGGAATTTAGTACAAAACTGAAATATACTGAAATAGCGGCACAAAAAAGTGAAAAAGTGTTAGTGCAAGACTTTAATAGCGGCACAAAAAAGTGAAAAATGTTAGTGCAAGACTTAAATAGTGGCACAAAAAAAGTGAAAAAGTGTTAGTGCAAGACTTAAATAGCGGCACAAAAAAGTAATAAACTATTGATACGTACTTAAAACAATATATTGAAATGGAGTTTCCAACGAATCCGAGAGAGAATAGGGAATTCAATCCGGATCAGTTTTTGGAAGAAGTGGAGTTGTTGGGGGATGAATTCCTACCGCTGCAACGCTCATCCTCTTACTCACCAACATTGGAAACGGATCTCGATCCTGTAGTTGAAGAAACGGTACTTGACGGTTTGATATTATTTGGTGAAACCTGGAATATAATATCCCTGCCAGGCCGATCAAGTGTTTACAAATACCCTACAATGTTTCATCATTCCACTGGCATGTGGAAGGGGCTTTCCAAGTATCTTGGTGACTACTCAAGAATATACGTTTTTGATTTGCTGAGTGCAAATAATCTGCAACTACAAATATTGATTGGAAGTAAAACAAGGGACAGAATTAAACACACTGAACTTATAGGCGCAGTACATCGAGCTATACGCCAAACGATACTATCTAGACCACATTCTGAATCTGCCTTACATATGAGTTCTAGCAGTCTCGATCGAAAAATCGTTATCCATCAAAAGGATTTTCAGTGGATTGGTGAAAGATTGGTCCCGTTTCTAATAACAGACGCTATCAACCATCCGACTGAATATCCTGAAGATCCTTCGTTCCACTTTGCAGCTAAACGGATGGGTCAGAACGCTCTATACGATGGGAATTCTGCTTTGGCCTATCCACTTGTGAATCCAGGCAACTGCCAGGCAATAGTAACCCATTGCGCATTTGACTACACGCTTCCTGGCAAGTATTTGTTTTGGGACACTGTCCAACAGTTGTCAACTTTTCCAGGAAGAAGTGATGGGTGGCAGAAACAATTTTATAGAACATGTGCGTTGCAAGGTTTGGGAAATAGTGTGTGGACACCTCATAACACTGAGACTCAAGTTCAGCACGTGCAATTTTATTCGAGGATTTTCCAAAGTATACACACCATGGAACATTCTCTATTCAACAAGCGGCCCATAACTGCATACCTAAGTGAGCGGTACACTGAATGGGTATTGCCAAGAAAAAAAGCTAAAAGGGTATCTGCCTTTCAAAAGCTTCTCAAAGAAGGGAATGTTGCTGACTGTATACACACTATAGGGACTCAAGAACCGAAGCAAATCAGCACAAGAAGTGAATTTGTCGTTGTGCAACATTTTCAAGCAGAAGAAAATGACCAGAATTTATCCCTTGCAAATGTTCTTAATACTGCATTTGAGATTGCAGACACGGAGCGTCACTCAGAGAGGTGGTTTGGGAACCATTCCCCATCTTTTCTCATGGTGACTGTCCCAAATGATTTATTACTCCGTAGGATGGAATGTGTCATGTCTACTTTAGCGCTCACAGTAAAAGAAAGTGTACAGAAACTCGAGGCACTATTTGCATTCAATGAGCAAACGCAATTGGTGCTTCCCCAATTCATTTTTGGCTTGCAGGATTTGCAAAATGTATTCGCAGCGGAAGCTATAGGAAGATTGTTTTTACGAGGTACACTACATGGAGCCTACAATAGTAGTATGGGATACTATCTGCAGGTCGAATCCTTTGCGAATACCCCACCTGAAGACTGGACGTGGGATGACTTTACGGATTGGCCATTTTCGAATGTACTAGTAACGCCCCCAAGTATTGGACAGCAATATGGTACCGTTAACTCATCCAATATGCCCCATGAGGCATACTTGAATTATTTTCCCAATGCTATGTTAACAGAGTTTCCTGAAATCATGGGTGAACTAATGACACATCGTCAAACAGTCAGATCCAATAGACGCAACACACAGTTAGTGAAAGAAGCGTGTCAGTCAATTGCAAAGGAACTAGTTAATCTGATTCTAATTTCGTCAATTCGGGAGAGCAGACAAAGGGTCGTAAATTTCCAGCCCGTTACGTTAAGGGAGCTATTGCGTCTTCGTAAACGCGACAATTTTCAAGTGCGAACTCCAATGGCATTCATTGAAACCCTGAAATTGCAGCGAAATAATCGACGAACACAATTAAATAGATATTTTGACACAATCCATCAACTTACACTAGATGTTATTTCAGCTTTGGCAAAGGAGCTGGCGCCCCGGCTGCGACAACAGGATACCAATCTGTACGATCTGGTGGCAAATGCACTTAATACAACCCTTTTAAGCCAAAAAAGGCCACTGTTATTTGCGTGCAATGCACTTATCAGTATATATGTCCTCCCGGATACGTCCTCTGATTTAAATGAAGACTATATAGAATGCTGGAAACATATGATCATACACCTGCTTCGTAGAAATCGGTTGTCTGAGTATTGGCAGGAAAATATAAGGTGGTATTGCCCACTGTTCACAAATTGGTGCCTGGAACACCCAGATCATTATATTGTAGTTGAGGGTGATCTAAGATGGTTTGCCACTGGTCTGTGCTATGTGAGTTCTACGGAACCGGATGACGAAGACGAAGCATTTCCGCCCGAATTACGAGACATGTTCATGGATAACCTACCACCAAACCTAGCCTCACCACCACACCGATCACCCTCTCCACCCCACCGACCACAATACCGCTCTAGCTCACCACCACAGGGTGATAATAGTGATTCTAGCGAAGAGGACGATGATGACGCTCCTCCAAAGCCACTTGGCCCTTTACCGGACTTTTTTAATACCAAAGAAGATGACAAGGGTCAGAGCATGCCAGACGTTGATGACCCTGAGGATATGCCTGATGTTGATGACCCTGAGGATATGCCTGATGTTGATGACCCTGAGGATTTGCCTGATGTTGATAACCCTGAGGGGATGCCTGATGCGGATAACCCGAATTCAGAGTCCATGGACGTCGACGCGGACGTCATAGAAATTAGCGATGACGATGATCCACCACTGCCAGTAAATACCCCTCGTAGGTATAGGGATCAACTTTTAAATTCGCCATCTTCATCAATTTCGAATTCGAATTCATCCCGTCTGAGTAGCAGCCCCTCTCGACATAGTAGTTCTCCAAGTCGAAGCAGGACGCCATATGACAGAGGTAGCACTTCCTCTTCAATGTCACGGGCAATACGTCCACTTCAGTTGTCAAGTTCCCGCAGAAGGCTGTTCACCGAATCAGAGAATGAAGGAGATGACAGTAGTGACATAGCACATAACGCTTCACAATCGAGTACAAGTAGCTCGTCCAGACCTAGTGGACGATCAAATACCAGTAGATCGTCCAGACAGAGTAGCTCAAGCGATGTAAGGAGGCCAACAAATTTGAAGCACAGAAATCGGCTGTCTTCAAGTTCCAACGCTTCCACTCAAACATCTGACGAGGAGCCACCCCAACTTAGAAGAACACACAGAAGAAGACCTTCCGTCATTTACGAGGAAGTGGAAGACTCCGAACTGTTAGACACAACAACTTCAGGATCACCGTAGTAGATACAGGTGTGGCGATGATTTTATGTTTAGAGTGGGAAGGGGAACGCCTTCGTAATCAAAAACCCACTTAGTAGACATGATTGAGCCACCGGAGGCGAGAAAACATTGCGTTTTCGACAAAGTCCCATCTTTCGAAACTTTTTACGTCTTTAGTATGGTCCATACGACCTGTGGGATGAATGGAAACTGCGTCCACGTCGCTCATCCTGGTAACATCTAACTTATGTTAGATGGCTAAATGTTTCCCGTACGTAGTGAAAAAGATGTAGGGTACAATAGAGAGATGGCTCCAAGTTTCCGTACCCTGGGTGTCTCAAAAGACTATATGAATATATTAGTACAGTCGCCCTTTACAGAAGGACTTGTTGGATTGATGAATATCCAACAAGTCAATTGCTATGACATTGCTTATTATATATCCAAGTATATGATATAGCAGACTTAAAATTTCTTGTCTTGTTATTCTGTTCTGTTACAGGTTACAGCCAGCAGCACCATGAAGTTAAGTGGAACGCCTGAGACAGACTTCCTTGACACAGTACCGATCGATATAGAATTGGCTGAGCCTGAAATAAACGTACACCTGCCACAAGACGACGAAGTCAACGAAGACCTGATGGTTTTGGCACAAGAGGACGAAGAACCGATGGCTTTAGAATTACCCCCATTACATATGGCCCTTGAAGACTTACCAGTTGACGTGGCCATTTACGACAATAATGATGAATATTATGGCGGTTTCCTAGATTGAAGAGTTGTTAGAACTTTTAGTTCATCTAACCTCTATGGAGTTTTTGTTTTTTTTTCTCCATTGAGAGTACTGATTCATAGATGGTACAATAATGTTAGTTTAGGTTAGGTGGAGCACATGGGGGGGAGCGTTCTCGTCGCGTGCTCTGAATACCCTATTCTCATGTAGACTTGGGTGACTGATCCCCCTTTCTTTAATGAAAATTTTTGTTTGAAAATACAAATAATAACATGCAGTCCCAAACTTAGTATTAAAAAAAACATTGTGGGGTGAACGGAAACTGCCTCCTCGTGGCTCATCCTGGGAAACACTGAAATATCGGTATTTTCAGTGGCTAAAGTTTCCAAAACTGTATCCAAAAGGAGCGCTCAGCGCTCTTCTTGCGATACAGTCATACCTTGATCTATTTTTCGTTTAAGAATGTTTTCACTAAATGTGATTTCATTTTGTATCTTGCAGTTTGATATCGACACACACTAAAATATGGATCCTATGGACCAATGGGACGAAGCGATGGAGATTGCCTGGGACGGTAATTCGGACCCTATTGAAGACGAGCGGGGTGAAAATGAAATGTTGACAGACACGATGTTTGCTACGTGGAGTGGTGAAACAGAAACAATTATGGACCACTTCCCTGATCAAATTTACGCGGAGTGGGTGGCCAGTATGGAGGCCAGGTGGGCACAAGATACAGACCGGGACTATTTCAACTGTTCCCCAATGGTAGCAGACAACAACTCTAAGTTGGAGGTTGTTCCTCAGGTAGAGACAGTGCCATTAAGTGAAACAATGTTTGATACCTGGTCTGGAGGAGAGCCTTACATGCATGTGGATGCCTCCCCACACCAGACTTACGCCGAGTGGCTCGAATGTGTACAATTAGAAGTGGGGTCCTATCAAGTACCTACACCTAACCTGCCAGTGTTAGGCGTATGGGACACTCAAATGGAGGCTACCTGGGACGGAATTGGCGATCCACATTTGGTCATTCTACCTTCACCTACAGAAGTAGTTGCAACTACAAGCCAATCAGATCCTGCTCATGACGAATTCGAAGGCTTAAACGAAGAAATGTTCACTAATTGGGACGGTGAGACATCCTTTGCAGAATTTTTAGGCGTGGCACCAGTCCACGAGACTTACGCCGAGTGGCTGGCAAGCATAAATACACGTTTTGACCGCCTGGACCAGGAAAACGAACCACTAGTCATATCTCAACAAGATGAGCGACATGCGATTCCAGCAGCCGTTGAACCAATAGGCGAGGCCGATATTCCACACGTAGACCACAACCGACCTCCCAATTTTTTTAGCGTAGTTCATATGGCTCCACATTACTTACCTGAAGTTGAAGATATCGACTACGATGATGACGAAACTGGATCTGAGGAATAGTGACTCCGTAACGGCTTACTTGTAGTTGTTAGTACCCACAGTGCCTGGCGAGGAAGCCTCATTAGCTGATTCCCCAGTTAGACGTCATTTGTGGGGAACTTGCTGCAAGTGGTCAACAAAATTTTTTTACCTTTTGCGTCTTTTTCTTGTTTTTTGGCGCATTAGGGTCCCTTCGGGGATGGACCACATGAGGGAAGGCTCTACGTGCCGTGGTCTAGAAACGGCGAGTGTATTGTATTGTAACTCGCCGGCTAATTCCCTCACACATATATATAGGGCCAAGTTTAACATGCAATTATTTGCATGTTAAACTTAGTCTAATGTTCAAAATTAAAAGTAATAAAAAATTCCCTATGTGAATTATTTCCTAAGCTCAGTTGCTAAACTATTTACACAAATGTTTCTTTACATTTTTATACATAGCGCCAATTTGAAACCTTCAGAAAAGCTGCCCTAAAAAGCCTTTCCTTTGTGTATGGAAAAAATGCCTCGCGGAGTCCGACTCAGACATAGGAACTGAAGAATAGAAGAGTTCCGCTGTGAATATATATACTTTTCCACATGGACAGTTACTAATCTGTACCATTAAGTCAATTAATTTTTTCCTCTGTTGGTTTTTTTTCCAACAGAATTATTGTACCATTACGTTAATTAATTTTTTCCTCTGTTATGTTTTTTTTCCAACAGAGTTAATACCATTATATTAAATAAATTGTTCCTCCGTTGGTTGTTATTATGTTTTAGATGATACCATAATGTTAGATTAGGTTAGATGGAGCACATGGGGGGAGCGTTCTCGTCGCGTGCTCTGAACACCCAAATCTAGTGACTAGACTTGGGTGACTGATCCCCCCCGTCAAAGACAAAGATGCTTCTCCAGACTATCGCACGCAAGCGAGACATAACGTCCGTCGGATCAGTTCGCCGATAAATATCCCGGACGATTTGTCGACCGCAACTGCAGAATATCCCGTTTTAGATGATACCTTAATGTTAGATTAGGTTAGATGGAGCACATGGGGAGAGCGTTCTCGTCGCGTGCTCTGAACACCCAAATCTAGTTACTAGACTTGGGTGACTAATCCCCCCTCGTATTAGAACCTGTAAATGAGTAAAGTAAGCCACAAATACGCATCCAAGTTTAGTATGGAAATAACTTGGTGTGCTTACCCATTAAGTTGCCTGCTAAACCGTATTTTTTTTATATTTTTTATTTTTTTTTCATATTTTTAAGCAACAACGAATTCTCCAGTTAAAACTCTAAAGACGCTAAACGTCCGTTGGACTAGTTCGCCGATAAATTTACTAGAGGATTTGTCGAACGCAACTCTAGACTATCCTACTGCGACCGAAAATTATAACTATTCCATACAATATCTTATGGTATGGAACTTTGCTAAACCTGGACTCGTATTTTCTTATTTTCTGTTTGTATTTTTTAAGCAACAACGCCATCTCTAGTTAAAAGTCCAAAGAAGCTTCTCCAGACTATCGCACGGCAACCGAAAGATAAACGTCCGTCGTACCAGTTTGTCGGTAAATTTCGTCCTAAGTCATAGGGAAAGGCTGTGAGTTATTCAAATTGAAGTGGATGCAGTGCTCAACTCGCCTGCAAATCCGGAGCGACAATCCCGTTCGCCAATAAAAATACCGGACGATGTGTTGACCGCCACTTCAGACTGGGGAGCGACCATCCGGTTCGCCGATAAATTTACCGGACGATGTGTCGACCACCACTCCAGACTAAAGCGACCATCCGGTTCGCTGACAAATTTGCCGATAATTGTATTTCTATATCTTAATACAGACTTTTTACAAAAATTGTTTTTTTCATTTTCTACTTAAACTACGTTCAATAAATGGGCCCCGACCCCTCTTATGGACCAAAATTTTAATGGCGAGTTACAATAACCATATAACTCGGCGGCTAATTCCCCGGAATTACGAGTCCAAGTTTAACATACACCTAATTACATGTTAAACTTGGGCTCTATTTTTTTTGAAAATTTCAAAAGTCTTTACGTCCATACGTGTTTTATTCGCAGTGGATTTCTTTCATTTTTTAAATATTTTTTTATCTTATTTTTTTAAAAGGTAGTTAAAAATCGGATAACGAAATGTTTCTTTTATTTTTTAAGTACTTTTATATTATATAGTGATAGGGTGAAGGGATTGGAGAAGGATACAGACAGAAGGGATTGGGTAATTGGAGATTATTTAGGGATACAGGGATAAGGTAAATAGATTAGGCAATTGGATTGTGGGTAAATAGCACAATTTGTTGGGTCCCTAATTTCAGGGGAACCAAGAAATGTATTGCGGGGATCCTATTTAGGCTCTTGGGATCCAATGGGAGACAGTAGGGCCCCAGGAATCCTATTTAGGCGCTTGGGATTCAATTTGAGTCAGTAGAGCGCCAGCGATCCCATAAGCCTTTCCTTTGTGTATGGAAGAAATGCCACGCTTTATTCATTTTTATACGTAGCGCCAATTTGGAACCTTCAGAAAAGCTGCCCTAAAAAGCCTTTCCTTTGTGTATGGAAAAAATGCC
>JAQFYC010005139.1:0-15173 GCA_034694165.1 Tomocerus mixtus
TTTTACATGTACACAATACATGCCCCTGCCCTGCCTGCACTGATGTGCCATTGCGTAAAGTGAAACCTTGATTAAAAAAGTTACCTTTGAAACATTTTTTATACATCTGCTAACAGTCCTTTAGATACTTAATACTCCAAGAGCATGAGTATAAAGTTTAGAGGAATTGTGATTAACTCTGATAAACTACAATGTTCCCAGTTCCCAGACTGCTAAATACGTAAGTAACAAATATATTTCAGTTGTGTCATTCATTAGAGGGAAGGATAATTAGGTATATAGAGTTTAATTGTAAACATCTGCTGGACTAGAGCTTAGAGCGAAGCTACATAAAAAGGGTGTAGTAACATTATGGGAACATAAAATATTCAAAGGATTTATAAGAATATGTATGTTAAATTATGTTATGTCTGTAATTTGTAGATAGTTAAGTAGCATAAAATAGTCTATGTATATTTCTCTGCAATGTTGTTCTTTTGGGACGTGGACGAGGAAAAGGGAAAATGCAAAGAGTTTTTCGCATCATTGCACGGCAGGAGACATTGGTTAAGTAAGTGCCTTACCTAAGTCGTAACGTAAGTTGTAAGTTGTAAGTACAGTAAGTTAAGTAACTATCTTCCTTGGACGAGCAATAGCAATAGAGCTACTGAAAGGAAAGCAAAAGCTCTACTCTATAATACTCAATCCACATTCATACGTTTAAAGTGTTTGGTCTGGAGAGGAGCCAGGAGGAAGGATTCCAAAAGATCCTTCACAAGCTTCAATAATGAGACTCCACAACAGCATTCATGAAAAGGTGCGTCAACTCAACTAAATCCTCACAAGCGTCAACATTAATGTCTATAAATTATTCTTGCCTTTATGTACACTATTACACTAGACAACAGATTCCTTAACGCATACATACACTCTTTACTTACTCCACGTTGAATGAGATCCTCTCTGAAGAGTCACTCTTATGTATTTATCTATGTATGTGTATCAACCAGAAAAAATTCCACCCACATATTAAACTACTAGAGGTTGTAGTAATCTCCAATATTGGCACTTGCCTCTTTAACTCATTCACTTGTTTTTACTACACATACAAATATTTGCTGAGACTATCACATCACTACTCCAATATAGTACAACACGACACCACACCAAACTTAAGCATAAATAGACTAGAGCAGTATGGGAATTGCACTTATGTATCTCAAACACTGTTTGTCAACTTGTCTCTACATAAATGATTTTTTTATCCTCTTCACAAACTTCCCCTCATCCTATTATAAACTGAAAGTCAACAGTATAGAAAATAACTGCTGGCTTAATGAATTTCGCATCTTCCGTTCAGCTCAGAGTGCGTATGCTATGCATCCTATATATCCGATTCACACATTGCACTGCATTCTTATGCACGCTTGCCAAGCCAACAACATACTTTTAAAAGCTATAAAACATCTCTTTAAACTTTAATACCCAAAATACTCATTTCAATCAAAATTTTTATATCCCACTAAATATTGCTTACTAGCTTCTGGATCTGGATGTCATAATTTTAGAAATATGACTGCATTCTTTCGAAATTGCTAATCTTTTGCCATAAAATATAATGAATGTAAAATATTTTAACCTTGTGCTTCAAAATTTGTTAATGTACATATTATAAGTAGCTACTTAACTTGACTTTAAGAGTCAGAGCACGACACGAGCTTTATTGATAATAAAAAATTATGCAAGATCTTAACTAAAAGAAAATCCTAGTTCCAGTTCACCAAACTTGATTTAGCGCATTAGCAAGCAACGATATCGAATGTTGCTTTTACTGATACAGATGGTTAAATGGTTACTTACATAAAGGATAAAAAGCGAGGGAGACAATGCCAATAAATACATGATAAAAAATGAAAAGAACTAACAATAAGTAAGAAAGCAGATGAATGAATGGCAGAACATGGTACACTACAGATTGCATTCAGTAGATCAAAAGCACGAGCAAAGCAAGTGACAAGTGACACTAATATCACCACACCTAACCTCCGACAACATTGCATCACCTTTCAATCTCGTTAGGTCGTCATTAGTCAACCAAGCCCAATAACAATATACAAATCTCTATAATATGCACCAATATAAAGTATTATTATCTCTATCACGAGAATTTCGATATAGAAATAGCATACAGGTGTTTTCTCTTAACCAGAGCCTGCCAGACCATATTTGCTTGGATGGGAATGAGATGTAATTATTAGTCTCCTACACAAAAGGTTCTGTCAATGTCATTCATGAAACGAACTGAATCTTTTCAAATCAAACAAATGATTCACTGTTCTGTTGTGTTCATCTTGGAAATTATTATAATCAATCGGGTCACCAAACTGAAGTCAATTCAATTCAATCCAATTATTTTAAAACTGGCCTTGCCCCTTCAGTCTGCTAGTTCAAGTTCACCTCATCGTTAGCTCAACTTAATTAGACATGGGAGCCGCTGCAAAGTTGAGTATTATTACTATTGCCATAAAGCAATCAAGTTTAATGATTTATTTACAGCTACAGTAAGTAAATAGGACATCAACATCAATCCAGATGGAAAGGAGACAAAATTAATATTGCCTAATAAAAGTTTTGTGCAAGCATTCGTGTAATGTCATTTTATTAGTAACGAGAAAATGATGGGAGTAAATGCAAACATGTAAATCTTATGGAGAAAACATTTTTTCTCTACTAATACTCGTTAAAACTGTGTTATTTACGTAAATCTTGAACTGTTGGAAAATAAACTAGATCTCCTTAGATGTTTATAGGATGTGCTCTAATGTTATTATGGGTGAGCTTAAGCACTGTTTTAGTAATTGGGCATAAATCTCAAGAGCTCAGTAATAAAAGAGGCATAAAAGATGACCTTCAGGGAGTATAGCATAACTTACTTACATTGAACACACATTTTTGCCAATTACTCTGAGGTTTACTCCAAATAAAACTGGCAAGGCAGCAATGAGTCTATAACAGTGAGACTCATAGTTGTAGCCAGTCGTAACACTTTAATTTCCAATCATTTTGAATTTCATTAACAGTACAATTATAGTTAACTTATTATGGTGATTTCAATATTATTTCATGGCCAGCAAGGGCATAACGAGTTTCTCGGATCATTTCCTTACTATCTACTCCAATCTTAACTCACTGATTTAATTTCTAATGAGTTGCACAAGAACAGGTCTACGATCCCAGACTTAGTTAAGGTATAAGTACAATTGATTGATTAGGAGCTTACACATAAACAATTATGTATTCACGTAGTTAATGTCCCTACCTAGTACTACTTGTAATACTACTACTACATTACATTCACATAATAAATAGGTACTACATAGTATTTATGGCCCAAAACAACAATAGAATCAGTGTCTATTTGTTTTTACTGCTTCTGCCTACGTCTATTTACTTTTCGTACAATTTATTTTAATCTTTTTGCTCGAAGCTGGTTCTGGTTCTATTTAGTTTGGAAAAAATTACATAAAAACGCTACAATCTTATTTAGTGCTCTCTTTATTAAATGTACATACATAAGTATCCAACAGAAAGAAGTACTATTTATACAGATATACGTATAGTTTACATAGATGCACTTTTCTTTTGCCCAAGTGGATTTTGCAAAAATAGTAGAATTTTTGATGCCAATGTAGTTACAATAGATTTGTAACTCACAATCAGAAATGCCAGATGAGATACAGCTTGAAGGCAAAGTTGACAAGTCTAGGGTAATATATTTGTATCTTTATCTCTAGGATTTCTATTTCTACATTAGTTTCCTTTCCCTCTTGAAAATGTACATAGATAAAAAAAAATCATTTATTCTTTATCTGTTTCCCTAACACAGATAGATCTGCTATTTCAGATGGATTACTTTACTTACATTACATACGAGTACTAATAGTACATATGCATATACATAACATAACAGCAGCTAACAATAGAATAGGCTCTAGTTTAGTTCCTTTCTGATTTAGATTTAGATGTTGACGTCAATTGTCAGGCATAGCAAGACAAGTCAGTCGTTTGTAGGATGTGCTTAACTAATAAGCATAACTATGACCCGTCCGTAGTATTAGCATTACTATTGTTTGCAAGATGCACAATCTCAACCTATATATTATCTATAATTGTATAGCATATGTGTCTAGATATATGTACCTGCCATGAATAAACATACAAATACAATAGAATAGAATACATAATGTAATATGTAATGCTGACTATTATAGTTACCCAATTCTATGCAACACATTATTTCAGTTTTGAAGTTGACTTGTTAACAGGCTGTAGTGTAGTGTAGTCAGTTAAGTTAAGTTACTACGTTAAGGGTAAAAAATTGTACAAAAATCAAGTTGTCTCCGTCTTGTGCTATGTTATCTTTGTTGTGTATAGAAGAAAGACTTACTTTGTCCCTAAGCTCGGGGATTTCGATTTCAATGTCCATCTAAATGTGGAATTAGTTTAAATATTCAGCACCCTGTAAACTAAAAGGTTGAATGTCAGCATCCAAAACTAAAGTAATGGTTGTTGTAATGTAATGCAGTCATAGAAGTCTTATCTCGAGCATCTTTCCCTGTCAAATGGAACATACAACATTCAAGAACCAAGTCTGGCCTGGCTTGGCTTGGCTTTGGCTTGGTCGAGTTGACTAACTGAGACTTGACTTCACTCCTCTTGGGTTTTGTATTCTTTCTTGTAGCTACAACTTATATGCATGTTTCCAAGTTGTATACTCAACAGAACTCGTTATTCATTGCATTGTAGTCGAAGAAGTCTAAGATCCGAGATCCATAGTGGTCTGGTCTGCTCGTTCGACAGCATCAGAGACAGCAGCACCCATGCATACCATACATACTACTTAATACATACTAACAAACGCAATAACATAGCAAACAACATTCGGGTTCAATTAAACCAATTTAAACTTCAACTAACAACAAGTCATAAACTAAATTAACGTTCCTTTCCATTAGTTTTCGATTAAACATACATTTAATTCATTTGTATTCTAATGGGTTCAACAATGCTTAATGGTCGTATACTTAATGTACTATTGCAACGAAGCGAAGTTCTCAGATATGCAGATTCGCAATTCTAATCCCTCATCCAGATATCGGCTCAAAAGAAACCTATTTTTTCGTCTTAACAGAAGTATACCTATATAACCGAGAAAAACCTACATATTATGTTATAGCACGAAAACACAAAAATAATGAAATTAAAAAATTATACGTGCAAATTAAACCAAATTGAAATTATTATTTTTCAAAATTGAAAATGAGTATGAAAAGTGAAAAGGGTAGAAAATTCCATAGCATACATTAGATTAACTTTGAGCTCAACTTTTTCTCAATTCAATGTGTACAACAAAAAAGTGCATTACATAAAAGTGCCAAACAGTCTAGCTTTATATTGCATTCATCATATTAGTAAAAATAGCACGAATTAGTCATTACTATTTGTAGGAAATGAGAAGTGCGAAAAAATAAGGCTGTGGACCAATAATATTTTCCTTGCTCGTAGCTCAATCACGTGTACCGACTGCATGTTAACAGATGAAAGTTGAACTTTTGATTCTCAGCAGAGAAAATTAGAAACTAAAAAATGACAAGCAAAAAATAATGGCTAGAGATAGCAGGACACGAAAGAAGCACATTATGGACTATGTACCATAAATATTTGTAATATAACCACAATATACTCCACATAACAGTGCATATTATATAAGCAAGCAGAATAAAATATTGCCTACTGTCAAATATTTGTAGATATATTGTAGACATGTATAGTATTTGTATATCTATGGATTCTGCATGCACATAACATAAAATGACTTCAAGATTCATTTAGCACAGGAAATAAATAACCCACATACAGGGAAATGCAGGATTACTGTGAATAGGCAACAATTTATACATGAAAATAATGCAGAAACGGTGTAAGTTGCCGAGTGCTGACCTTATGACAGGTTTAAATGGTTTTGGTACCCTTGAGAAGGCAAATAATAGTGTACTATTAAGTGGACCACTTTATTTTTAAGATCGTGTGTGAGGATCTTATACACTAGTAAGTACTACATCAAATTTCAGTTCATTCAAAACTGTTCAGCTTTGTATTGCACATAAGTACAGCAAATATTTTGTGTGCAAGTTCCTCCTGTGTTGTAATACAAATAGTTACCTTTAAGTAGGTACATAGTTACTCTTGCTCCTCATATATTTTAATAATGGGGCTGAAAAAGTTGATTTTCAAGCTTCAAGAGATGAGCTTAAAATATATACACGGGTTAGTTGAAAGACTCATTCCATTGGAGTTGAGTGCTGTGTTTTGAATTTACTAGATAAATACCACCCATAGTTGAGTCTTGAGACATTCACCAATTAGGAGTGAAGGAAAACGTTTAACTGCTAATTTATTCACAATGCAGTTAGCTACTCGTCCGTCTTATTTAGTCTAGGTTGAAGTCAGGAGTTGGATTGGAATGGTAATGCCAACCTAACGTAAGCTAACCCTACAGCAAGCAGCGCAAACAGAAAATCGGCACATTTGATCTTCATAAAATTAACCAGATGCTCCACAGTGAAATTCTTCATTAGAGACACCAGAGGACATGTGCCGACACTTGATTTAATAGCCACCTTTGCAATTCTATATCATAAGTATAATGCATGATAATACTCTAGAGAATCGTTACATTTCGTTAATTCCTTAAAAAACGAAAGCGGATTAACGTTTAGCGTAATTTGACACTAAAGATCCTTCTTTTAATCACTTTAACATTTTAACATGCATTGCTTTTAGCGTTATGGGTTTACTTCTTGCTTATTGCTTCTTTAATTCATTTCCAGGCTTGTTTCTCCATAGTACATAGAATTCAATGAATGTAGCTTGCACTTAGTAAGTACACTACATACAATTATGTATACTTTTACCAGTACATATACTATAGTATATCCGTCTGGATTCTGGACACACTACTTATTCTTTACATAATGAATCGTCGTTTGTAGTATTGTAGCTAATCAGAATCCAGGCAAAGAGACATTGCCCTTCTTTCGATGTCATACAACAAAATATATTAAGATACTTCGTCAGACAAACATACCATGAAAGATCAACATTGGAGTTAGAGTACGTTACTTGCATGGGACAAACATGATGATAACAATATTTGTGATAATATTGTTCCGACCCGCCAACCTGTCAATCACAAAATAACCATACGCAACAATCATGCCATTGCTAACCATATTATTTCAAAATACGATGCTGTGCCACGGAAAAGGTTATCTGCAAAGATCATATGTCAGGAAGTGTCAACTAATGTCTGCAAAAATTCCACTAAGTAAGTCTGACAGTTAACTTCTATTTTAAATACAAAATTAACATAACTATTTAGGAATAGTGTGGATTGTGGATATTATTTACTTCTTTTTTATCCATCAAGAATTACTTAAACATATCCAGTGGAAATTACTAATCATGAAGCTAAAGTAATACAAGTTTTGTGTCCGGGATATTGATATCGGCACGATTGATATATAAATGAAGGATAAGAAGATGAAAGTATAGCATAACTCATTTATTTACATCAAATCAGAGCATGCATGTAGGTAGATTCTTAAGTATAGTACACCTACTGGCTACTGGAATTAAAATGTTTTCTATAATATTCCAAAATTACAATTTTCACATAGTCTAGCCAGACTAGACACTCCGTTAGCGTGCAAGCATTAAATGGTAACATAACACAAATCTGTCTGTTAAAATTATATAGTACAATAGGTAGCTGAAGCAAAATAAGGCTAATAAAGTAATAGAATCTAATCTCTTGACAGATCTAAGGTAGTTTAACAACAATTCAATTTGTCTACAAAATTTCCTGACTTTTCCTGAAAAGAAGCTTTTTCTCACCCACAGGGAAACCCTCAGAGTAATTTATCATGTAAGAAAAATCTGACAGTATTCACATCACATCACATCGCATATCTTTAGAGAAGCTTTGTAATAAAATCCTAGTCTCTAGTGTCCAGAACTATTTTATTCCGTTGGGAAATCGAATTGCCTTTCCTAGCCGGTTGTAAACGATTGCGGTAACCTTTTATTCGTTTTAATGTTTTACAGAAACGCGGAACTGAATGGTAAGGGAGCAATTAACTAGAGTGAAGTAATATATTTTTAAGTAATGTAAGCCAACTCTGCTAAAAATTTAATCATATGATCATCATTGACTAACAAGGGGAAAACCTTAAGCGTAAATACGTGATTACAAAACGATGTTTTACGTACTCGATGTATTGCCCTACGGAACGGAGTTCTCCACTGGACTACTTCATATATTTTATTTGTAATTTTTCGCACAACTTGTCATGAGACCTTAGTCATTTAAGCTAACTACTTCAGTATGTTAAACATGGAAATATTTCTAGTACAAATACTTAGGTATAGAATAACATGTAGTATATTTGATTTGTACTATATTATGTACACAGTAAGTAACAATGTTCATAAATCAGACGGAACTATAAATTGGTATATCAAATAGAGCGACAACGATTGATGTTACTCTTGCCGTTGCTCTGAAACTTCAAAAGAATCTTTCTGTCAGCATTTTACTGCATGATTATTATGCGATGAGTATATTATGTTCAGAAACCAATGCAATACAGATAGAACTATACATTACATCGCAATTGCTGTTTTATTGCTGTTTACCTATGTGCCCAAACTGAAGGCAACCAAATAAGATGTTCATAGCCATAATATGATAATATAAGTTGGCCAGCCAGTAAAGTAGAATCAGTGAGACTTTATTTTATGAACATACTTTAGTAAATCTTGAGGCAAATGAGAAGATCCATAAATTGTAGACTAAACTATAAAGCTATCGGTATGTGCGGTAATATTCTCAGCACTTTTACAAATGACTACGAAACAATATTAACCGTCTGGTCTGTCTCCATCTCCATGAGCCTAATAAGAAATTACTGTGACGGACCATTACCGTGTGTTATGTTTTGTTATTGTAGAGGCTACGGGCTAGATTTTCCCTTTTATTCACAATCATCATGATCATTCTCTTATAGCGTGGCATATATCATCATTTCATCATAAATACAATACCCCTACAGCAATAAGGGAAACCTTAGCTTTACTAATATACTGTAGCTTATATTACACCTGCCCGAGGCAGCAAGTAGAAATATATACATGCATATATGCGAGACTCGCTGGAATAATAGAAAAGGATTATCTGACGATCCTTACCTATGTAAGTGTAATGCAAGATAATTTGAAAGACAAAATGCTCCTTCTCGGTCTCATACCATCAGACAGCGTCATAAAGTCAAAGTCAAATCAAGGTAGCGTCTAACAAACCAATGGCGGCGACTAATACACAATAATAAGCCCTCTAATGAATCTTAACCCAAGTAGCTAATATTACTATTTCCTTCTTTCTATCACCTTCTCTCAGTATCAATGATGTTGTCAATTCTTTAGCATTGCACATCTCTATTCTAAAATTATTATACATATTATCCAAATTGTCAACCCGAACAAATAACCAAAAATAAATCATTTATCTTTAAGATTTTGTTACATGAAAGATAATAATTAAATAGTGATTCTCACAATTAATTAACTAATGCAGAATTTATATATTTATGAAATCAGAACTATTAAGGGCGCATACGAATTAGGGATAAAAATATTTGTAATTTGTTTGCCCATTGTGAGCTAAATCCATCTGTTATGTATTGTTATATACAAAATATAATTTTACAAATTATTTGTGATTAGTCGACCATTGAATATTACGTTGTGCATGAAAATGAAAATGAAGCTGAAACGAATTGGCCTGGCTCTGCTGGGCGAGCATGGCATGTCCGTTTTACTTTACGATTGTTGCATGAAGTAATAATTGCCATTCCATTATTTTATTAACCTCATAAAACAAAAATGACAAAAGTGAATTTGATGTGATTATAGTTATGCCTACGCTATAATTAAACAAACGACGGAAGAAATAACTCATCTTGTATTCTTACGACGCATAGAGTAGTAATAAATAAAAAACTACATCTAAATGTCATTGTCACTCTCACAATCAGTGTGTCATACAGATGTGCATTAAAAATTCATGCCTAGGTACTAAGCTACAATATAATGATAATTTAAACAGATAGCTTTTGTATCTATTAATGAATGACTATTGTATAGGACTAAATTATAGTGTGTGACTGTGACCTAGTATGTATTCTTAATGCTCATGTCCGTAATACATTAGTTATAGCTAGGAAGATGTAATAAAATTAAAATGTCCTATCGTGGTGTAGAGAAAAACAAACAGATCGTATATATGCACATAACACCAGCTATAAGCAAGGTATGTCTGTCTAATGCGCTACTCCGGTATATAAAATACTGATAGATGTGCCGCATGAAGACGACAAAGGCTTGCCTATTGTCAGAAATGATAGAGAACTCTTTTAAGAATGATTTTGAATATTGTATATTTTTTATCCATACTACTACCTGCTCGCACTTACCTATATTTTATTCAGCTTTAAGTGCATGTACTATTTGTAATATAGCATTATTATACCTGCTGCTATTAAATCTATTTTGTAAGTAGTAAGTACTCTCTGCTAGATCTTATTTAGTTAGCTAACGTATATAAAATACGTGGAGAGGTACTGTACTCCTGTTATGTGCAACTCTAATGAGAAAAAATACACAGGTAGGGGAAGTAACCTTGATTTTTACCTCAAGGCCACAACCAGACAAAAAGATGTATAATATGGATGCTGAATGTGAAAGGGATTCTAGATTGGATTGTAATGCTTACAAGATACGAAGGTAAATATATCCTACATATCAAACGATGGATGGCTTCTACTTCTATATTCTATATGCATACTTTTACCTACATATATTGGATCCCTGCATATTAACAATCCATTCTAAGCACTATAGTAATCTAGCTATGTAACATGATTGTACTTATAGGAGCATCCCCATCACTGTACATAGAAAATAAATGTTCATTACTATCTCCCCCCTTAACTTTATATCTCAACCCTTTCAGTAAATATCTATATGTATCTGTCTGTACGTATTCTGGAACTTAAATGTGGGAAAGCGGCTTAATGTTCACTAGCTGTATAAGCATTATACAGCATTATATCCACTTAGTGTTTATCGTCTCCCTAGAATTTGAACATTGAATTTCGACGTAATCGTTAATGTGTCTCTGCTATGCATAGTTTGGATCGTTGTTTATTACAACAGTATGCATATACTGGGTGTAGTGGTATAATAGTGACTGTAAAATTTACAAAGTAGAATGAGTGAGCATATCACATATCACAGCAAGCGGGTGGGGATCCAAACTCTATTATATATATTTACATTCACATCAACGTTTACTTTAAAATAACGCATTCATTTAACTAAAATGTGACTTTGCAAAGTCAGTAGCTGTGTAATAGTTACAATCAGATGCTGCAGCATAAAAAGTATGTATGCACACATTAAGTCTAATGTGTACACTTGCACTCCCATAAAAAGATGGATAGAGATACAAGATACACCTTTATCACCATTTCAAACAATGTTACACACCTGTGTTTTCTATTTTACCACAATAATGAGATTACATAAAGATAACGCTAAAGTTAAGTTAAGGTTACTATATATAGATCTGCTATGTGGGTAATCCTAATTACATGATAAGTATGGAAGGCAAATACGGATACTCGATACATACATTAATGTATGTACTATTGTACGGTAACCAATAAATGAATTTCGACAAAAAACATCATTTTTTCCTGGCTCCATAAGAATCTTACTAAACATAAGTAAGTGACTCAACTAACAAACATAACAGCCTCAACAAGTGTATTTCTGATCTTTTTGCTTCTATCGAAACCGGTTATAAGTGTGAGGGAAAAACATTAATGAACTCTAAATTTGATACTTACTCAGGATATGAGACACCGTTCTCTCTGACATGAAATAAAAAAACTCTACTTTATTTATTAACCAAACATATTTACAATTGGCAGATATAGAAAGAGTGTTGATTTGATTAGTATGACATGTGGCCCATACATTCCTTATCTTTATTGTTTGCTATACTATGCACTTAGTTAGATGTAAAAAATGAAAGCGAACTATGAAGCTCAATAAACTAATAGAGTTAGATGATCAATGGAATTCGATCAATTGATTACTATTAATGAAGTGTGGTATGATCACAAGTGATTTATTGCAAAAGTAAGTAAACAACTTTCGATTTTAAAAATACAAATAGATAAGATACCTTTTCATTGTGTCTACTAGCTTTAATGTCTATTCCGATATGAGACATTGCGTTTATGTTATTTCCTAGTTGCTATTCTAATTTTTCGGAACCCTCACTGTCTGGAAATTTGGTTGTTTGTGTAGTTCGTAACATTGTAATATTTTTCGAACTTTAGCTTGACCAACCATTGAAAAGTGCACTGAAGTTATTTGTAGTACAGTATTTACATTTTGCACAACATTAAAAATATAGGAAATATGCCTATTCGTGAATTCCAATTAAATTATTTACAAGTTCTTTCTTCGGGGACAACTATAAACTTGATACATAGACTTGATTTTTGCCGTTTTACTCCATCAAACTCCCCTTTTCGTTGTGTTGAATTTGATATTATAAATAGCTTTAATGTATACTTGGATATGAGACAGCGTTTGTTGTAACACTGTCTTTACATAATTTCATATAATTTAGTTGGTATTCTGATTTTTCCAAATGACACCTAATATCGTTTAGCACAGAATATTCCTTTCGCGTAATATTAAAACTTTGTGGAAATGAGCTTATCTGTGCTTGTTAATTTTACGATTATTAGTGGGGACAACAGACTAGATCTTTGCCGTTTTTCGCAATGAAACTTCTATCTATCTACATAATAAGTCGTAATTCTATGAACACAACAAAATGCTATCTGCTAAGACATTAAAACCCATCCATAGTGCTGATATGTAAAAAAATTATACAAGCAGTGCAGTGAAAACTGAGGACATTCAAAGCTAGCACAGTGACATATTATTTATATTGACTCAGCTAGGAAAAAACTTTCTAAAAAGAAAATAATTAGTGAGTGTATTAATTTAGTAAAGTTTTATCCAGCGTCCTGTGTTTGTCAATTTGTCCTCTTTGATCTTTAAGTAATGTTTCTTTGAAGTTTCTTTGAGAGAACCTAAACGTATTTATGTATGCTGAAAGTTTTCATGTGCAAGTTATATTCTTAAGGTAGGCGTACGCTGATTTTTATCATTTCGGATCCTTCTCCGCTATCTCGTTCATAACTCGATAAAAAATTGATGGAAATGGGAGCAGTTGGGAAACTCCCAAAGACATGCTATAGGAGAGGATCACAGGTTTGAGTTAGTTTCAAAATTTGTTCCTGGAATTATAAATTTTCAAAATAAATATTTAAATTTTTAGGATACCATAGATAACTCCAAAAATTAGCAACCGATTTGAATTTGAATTTCATATTTGAATTCCTCCAATAAATATCTCGACCATTAGGAAGACTCCACTGCGCACAATAAATTCGCAACATTTTTACGCTCTTTTTTGTCTATCTGAATAGGTTTTTTTTTGAAAAAATATTATGACATCGTTTTGGAGTCAAATTTAGGAAATCTACCGTCCTTGTGTCATACATTGTGTAGCTTTCAGAATTTATCAACTACTACCACTTTTTGATTGATTTATTGAGGATTGGTTGAAGTAGGAATTTCAATGTAAGTACGTATAAGCACGGACTTACGCCAACCTTAAATTCTTCGTTACAGTTCAGTTGCAGATGTGCATATAATATGGTATACCATATTGACACAAAAATAACTTTTTAGAATAAAGTTTTTCAATCCATAAACCACAAAACGCCAACTAGCCCTTTTAAGTACATCATAATCTAATGTAATCAATCATACATGAATTTGTGCATCAGAGATGAACTTGTGCAGAAGTGCATTACAAATTGTTGCATTAGTTTAATGCAACACAACTTCCCCAAAAAAGTTTCCTTTGCACTCTACTTACTGTAGTGGCAAGCAAATCTGTGCCCGCATCATAACACATCCCCATCATAATGTTGCCTCACAGAACGGAAAACTTTGAAAGTTTTCTCATGTCACTTTTATATAAGTTGTTAGATAACTTTAACAATCCTCACAGCCTCGCAGTCGTCCCTTTGATATCTGCTATATATTTAGTAACACATATACTAATATAAGCCTTTGCAACCATTATGTGGGGCTCTCTACACTAAAAATGCCTCCACCGTACAAAATACAAGTACTTAATGGTATGTGTTATTTACTAATTAATTCTTAAACTACAACATAGCATAGCATTACTGTAAAATACAAGACTATTTGCATATTGTGCTTCGCGGAACGGATTATGTATAGAAGGAAAGTATTTTTGTAGGTCTTGTCTTGCAGGATTAGAACAGAAAATTATTGAATCACAAAATTCAATGTTTGCCAGGCTAGTGCCAGTTTTCAGTAAGCAAGAAATAAAATTCTCTGCAAAATAGCGTTTGCAAATTCCAACTTCTCAAAATGGAATCGAAAAGAATTTAAGGAAGTTATTTAATGTTATACTGTACTGGGGGCCAAATAAGCCGACAGTCAAGAACAATAAAACAAGAATAAATTTGGAATGTGTTGCTCAGTTATTCGCTAGGGTACCTACTGTTACAACTTCTACTACGTAATTTCAGTCTCCACAATACTGTAACTAGAAACAACAGTCAGTCAGATTCAGAACCAGCAGGACTCATGAATGAGTGCAGAAAACAGTAAATGTGCAAAGTCGCATTGTCTGAACTGAAATTCGGCCGTTGCATAATACAACATACAAGTTGCAAATATTTCTACAGATATCTGCATAGCGTAGTATGTAGTACAGCTCAAGACACATGCAAAGAAATGTGGAGTGGAGTAGGAAAGTAAGTTAACCGAGTCAAATAAAGGCTGATTCACGTAGAAAATATTTACTCTATGTTAAAACAAAACCACAATATATAGGTCTTGTTGCTTCACTAAAACTTTCAGAAAATCCAAGCTATTTTAGATTTAAA